>MU227483.1:1134905-1147908 GCA_018584345.1 Thuja plicata
AGAGGAATTTTATTTAATTAAAAGGGAGAAATTTACTTTAATTAAATAAGATAAATTTTATTCAATTAAAAGGGAGATTAAATCTTTTAATTAAATAAGATAAATTCTATTTAATTAAAAAGAAAATAAAATCTTTTAATTAGATAAAAATGATCAAACCTTAGGAAATATTGAAATAATTGAATAATTGAATTGATTACAATTTGATCAAGGAAATTGATTTGAATTGAAAATATTCCAAAGCATTGATTCATAAATTTGATAAATTGATAAAATGATAAATGGGGCCCAAAGTATAGGCGACCATTTTAGGGTGCATACAGAGGGGATTTATGATTTTTTTTAGTAAGAGTGATTTTTTTGAGCATTGTGTTTGATAAACAATATAGATCTTCATTTCCTAAAGGAGTTAATAAAGCTAAGATACTTCTAGAGATTATTCATTCAGATGTTTGTGGTCCATTAGATGTTGACTCTTTGAATAGATCTTGGTATTATGTTTCCTTCATTGATAATGCCGCAAGATATACTTGAATTTATTTGCTGCGTTCAAAATTTGAAGTTTTCACTAAGTTTAAGGAATTTAAGGTATTGATTGAAAATAAATAGATTATAAGATAAAATTATTGATATCTAATAATGGGGGTGAATATTTATTTAGGGAATTAGACGAGTTTTGCAAACATGCAAGAATTAATAGGCAAAAGACTACATGTTACACTCCCCAACAAAATGGGGTATCAAAAAGAATGAATTGTACATTAATGGAAACAAGTAGGAGCATATTAAGTAGTTCTAAGCTAGATAAATAATTATGTGCAAAAATGTTTGGTACTAATTTTTATTTGATTAATAGATCTCCTTATAAAGCTCTTGCTAATAAAATACCTTATGAAGTGTGGTTGGGTAAAACTCCTTCAGTTTCACATTTAATGGGCTTTGGTTGTGAGGATTTCATTCATGTGCCTCAAGAGAAACGATCTAAATTGGATCCAAAAGCTCAAAAATGCATCTTTTTAGGATATGGTGAGAATATGAAAGGTTATAAGCTTTGGAATCCTTTAAACTAAAAAATGGTCTTTTTTAGAGATATGATTTTTAGGGAATTTAGAGTTGAATTAGGTGAAGAAAAACCAAAGGAAAAGCCAAAAATAATGCAATTTGAAACTAATAAAGAATATGCACATGTGGAAGAACAGAGAAATGGAAAAAAAGGAGAAGAGAGTTCAAGTGAAATTTCAGAAGATTCAGTTGTGACAAAAGAAGTTTATCATAATGAGGAAGAACATGATGATGAAGCTCTTACCCCACCTTTGAGAAGGTCCACAAGATAATGGAACCCAATTTATAGTTATATCTCACCAAATTTATATTTTATATTTTAGTTACTTTATACTGACAATGAATCGAGATCTTATAGGGAGGCACTCTCTTTTGAATAAAGTGAGTGTTGGATGCATGCCATGCATGAGGAGGTGAAAACTTTGGATTGTTGTGATGCCTAGGATCTTGTTAGTTTTCCCAAAATAAGAAATCCAATTGGATGTAAGTGATTATTTATGAAGAAATCTAGATCAGACGATCAATTAGAGAGGTACAAGGCTAGATTGGTCTCCAAGGGTGATTCCTAGAGAGAAAGATTTAATTTCGGTGAAATATTTTGTCTCATTGCTAAGCTAACTTCTATTAGATTCCTATTATCTATTTTTATTGTTTGTGATTTTTAGATAGAGAAAATAGATGTTGAAATTAATTTCTTTAACGGGCATCTTGAAGAAGAGATTTGTATACAAAAGCCTGGCAATTTTGTTCAGAAAGGAAAAAAACTTGGTTCGCAAGTTAAAATGGTCATTGTATGGTTTGAAATAGTCACCTAGGATGTGGTATCAGAAGTTTGATGCATTTGCATTAAACTTGGGTTATGTTAGAAGTGAAGAGGATAATTGTGTTTACATTAAGGTTTTTGATGAAAATTTATTAATTATTGTCTTGTTTTTTATGACTTTTTGTTTATTAGTTATAGAAACACAATGACTAGAGAGTTGAAAACTAATATTTCTTTGTGTAACTCATGTTTGGCAAATTGTGATTCCTTGGGGTGTTTTTAAATAGTAGATAACACTGATTCCTTGTTCTCCCACACCACCTATGCTCATGGAGTTAAACTTATTTTCACATGTCTAATCAAGGATGTTTTATAATTTAGTGGTTGTTCTTGAAGCTAACTTTTAGATTATGTAGGCATTCCTTTTCAATGTCATAAATGCTTTTATATATGAAAGTGCATATTGTGAAATAGGGAGATGAGATAAATAGTGTTGAACAGGTTGAATCACTAAGAGGGGGTTGAGGGTGAATCATATATAAACAAACAATTTCCTTCACTTATGTTAATTTGATAAATACTTAAAGAAACCAGAAACTTATAATAGATATAAACATGAAAGAACAAAACTATCAACACAATGAACACCAAATTTACATGGAAACCCAAACTGGGAAAAATTGCGGAGAAGCTAATTATCAAATAAACACTAGTAAATGTGACATTGGTTAAGGTGATTTTTACAAGGCCTCACTATCAGTTTGATCACTACTATTTTTCTCATTTTTAGTTGGGATAAATACCCATAAATAGTAAAGGCTATCTATCGATACAACTAGGCTCACTACTAGTGCAAATAGGCTCATTGATAGAATATAAGAAATGAAAGTTCAATCCACCAGTAAGTCACTATCACTGATACTCTGCAATACAAAAGTGATATAAAATGTTGTTACCAACTGCATAAACTTGCATATACATCAACACATAGAACTTCCCTTTTGAGATTCACATCCACTTTACATATACTCACATGCAAGCATACAAAAAAAATTAAATTCATCACTCTCTTATACCATCTCATGCCAATTATAAAGTCCTCCTAATCCAATTTGAAATAGGTCACACTGAAACATTCCCATGGTGGTAAGGAATGAAATGTGGACCACCTCACTCAATACAACATATGTTGCACATAACATCATGCTACACCATCACTGAGATCTTTGGTACCAACGAATATGATCTATACGTTACAAATGCATCAACCAAAGCATAATGAAAACTTCTAAATATGATCGAATCTAAACAAATGATCCACAATATGTTGCAGAAATATGGAATCAGCACCGACATGGATAAGAGTAAATATTTAAAGCACAACATCTGGTGCACACTTCTACTGAAGCACTAAAAAAACCAATCCACATCTATGAATATGATATGTTGACATGAATGACAACCATTAATGACAACAATAATTAAAGAATCAGCTTCACATTCTAACAAATAGCTAAATTCACACCTCCCTTTTCAAAATCACAGATTCAAAAGGAAGATGCCCCACTATGCTTAAGAGGTAACTCAAGTGTTGAATAGGATAGTGATCCTTTTCTAAATATGAATTGATGAAAAAGGAAATGATGGGAAAATGTAATTTAAATGACAAATTAGACAAGTAACTAAAAATATGGAAATAATAGACTGATAGAGAGTTGAAAAGTACATAAATGGAAACCAGAATATAGATCTGACCTGTGGCTGAAATCTGGGAACAAAATGTGGGGTGTAGAACATTTCAAATGTTTTATACGTAGCAAAAAATGTTTTAGACATTCTTTACCTGGTGTTTTTTCCTGAAGTTTTTAGGGATCTTTTGATAGTTCTCGATCTTCCTAGATTTTTCTTGACACCTCTATAAGTTGTTCTTGCACATAGAAAAATGAGGAAAGGGTTGGGAAATAGGGTTTTTCCTTGGTCAAACCCCTATTTAGGAATCAACCTTGAAAATGAAATGAAATTGCATAAAGAAAATTATGTGAAAATTAAATGTTTGATTCACCTTGCATAAACCCTCATGGACATATATAAAAATCGCTCACCCCATGAAGATGCTTGAATGTACTTGAATCCAAAGAGTTGACATTGGAATGTAGAATGGAATCAAGGATGCCCTCACAAATGCATGGATCTCTTGAATGTAGATATGCTTGATAATTCCTTGGAATGAAGGAGAATGAATGTGGATGGAAGGTTGGATCTTCTTGCTTGATTGAGAATTCCTCTACTTGACCATCATGGGAGAGAAAATTGCTTTAATTGGAGAATATTGTATTTGAATTTAATGAAATTGAAGAATTAGAGACTTGGAGAAACTTGATCTTGTATGTTTGTCCTTAAATCTTAAATCCAATTGCTCAATTGCTCTTGATTGCTTGAAAACTTGATCATAAAATACTTGCACTTGATAATGGATGTCAAAACAAGGACATGTAGGGCATCTATATACCAAATCCATCATTTTAGGATTCAAACATAATCCATCCCGGCCACGGGTTTGAATTCCCTGCTAAAACCCCAACATAGGGCCTTGGGTAAAATTTGGGCCAAAACAAGCGAGGACAAAACATTTGAAATGTTCTATACCCTGGAGGATTAACCCAAAATTGGAATGGGTGCTGGGATGGGTGAAAAGATGCAGGAGGAAAAATGATAGGTTGCCAAGATCAAGCATAACAAACATTCAAGCCTCAAAATCACCAAAAGGGGTCTAATAGGTCCTAATAAAGCATCCGATTATGGGTGCTAACTTTTTAGAACAATATATTTAGCCCCCACTTTAGCGGGAGTATGAGAAAAAATTATGCTCATGGTAAAGTAGATCAATGCATATGAACAATCTTATCAAGATCAAGGAGGGAAATAAACAACAAGCCCCAAAGTGACTTAAGTCCTCATAAAATAAAAAACGATGATAAAAGAGGCATTAGTTGAAAGAGAGAGAAAGAGAGAGAGAAGAAATAGAGAGGCATGACCACTAGCCTAGTAAGGTATTTCCTATTGAAATTAATGGGAAGTAGTACTGAGAGGGGAGGGGTGAATCAGTACCTCTAAAACTTTTAACACTTTTCACCATTCGTCTTTAGTAATCATTCATTACTGCATTACCGACCATTACTGTTGTTCTTTCTTATGCATATAGTATTAATTCATAATTTTAATAGTTTGTAAAATTCATAGAAACATTCATGAAAATGATAAATACATAACACAAGATATGATATCATAGAAAACTCCTATTAGGAATTAAAAACCGTGGTGGGGATGGCACCCACAAAACTTCACTATCTGCAGAATGGAAGGGAGCCGATAAAGACTTACAATTGATCACTTCTGATGATCTACCCTGTTAGGAGTATTAAGGTGGAGATCAGTTAAGATCTACTTTGCTAAGAGCTTTAGGAACACTGATTTAAGTGTGCACTCGGTTAAGAGATTTATAATAGGACTGTTAAGTCCACCTTTCTTGAAAGGATTTCTTATGTGTACTACACTTGATGAAATGAGTACATATGATTGACCTGACTGTATGCAATCTACAATATTTGATTACAGATCCATTAAAGCTCTCATAATAATAATATCACCTTAAGTCACTGATTAATACCTTTCTCTGCTCGTTGGTAGCCTGTGTTCTTATTCTTGGAACTGATTTGATTCTTTTCTGTCCTTATGCATGAATTATCTTGTTTAGTCTCTAGATGCTCTTTGTGGCTACAATCTTCCTTGAAAAACAACTATTTACAATAGATTGAGAATCTATTTATACAAGTATGTGACCTATCTTGGAATCATGCATTACAATGTTAACTCTTAGATCCAAGGTTTACAACTTGACCTTGATCTTTAGTTTGCATGTTTTAAATCAGTAAAACTAATTAAAATAATATTAAATAAATTACTTCCTCCACACATAATGGATTTAAAAATAAATCAAGAAGTTATAAATACAAATTCAGTGATTTATTTAACTTGGAAATTTAGATCCAATTTTTGCGGGATGTAATTGACTGTCGGTTCTTGGTCGTCGGGTTGAACTAAAATTCTGTCGGCGTTCCTTTGTTGAACTGATCATTGTGTTCCCTTCATCTATCGGGTTCCTCTCTGTGCTATTTCATCAGGTTGCACTATTGTTACTCGTCGAGTTCCATTAACCTTTTTGTCATTGGGTAACACTGAATAGTGTTTATCAGGATGCTTTGAACTTGGCAGTTTTGGGTAACCTTGGCATCAGGTAGTGTTGTGCCCTGTCTGTCGGCGTAGTGTAAATCGATGGTGTAGATCATGTTTTTCCTTGTGTATACTAATGGAAAAATATAATGCCTTCAATCTCCCCCTTTGACATTAGTATTAAAAACTGATATATGCATAATACTAAAGTGTTTAGTATGTACACCATGTCTATATCCTTGTCATTATATGACTCCCCCTAACTGTATGCATCAGTATAGTATAAGTATAGATGTACATGTATACTTTCCTCTTTACTATACATTCTCTCATTTCCCCTTGTACACATCTTTTCCCCTTTTATACTAATTGAACTGTACATATCATTTCCCCCTTTATTTGATACTCATGACAAAAATGTACAACTTATAAGATGCCAAAATGTGACAAAAATGTGTAACTTATAATGTGTCAAGAATATGGGAATGGGTTGTCTTGATATCTTCGAGCAGTTTCTCCCATTTTTCTTTTAGTAGATCTAGGGCCATGTCCTCTAGCTCTAGCCTTGCATGCATATCATAAATGTTGTCTAGGACAAACATTTCGGGGGTGGAAATTAGTGTGTTTGCCCCTGTCACATGTTGTTTCTATAGTGAAAGTGTTGGTAAGAGCTGAGCTTGGAGCTCATTTACCTCATCTCTGTATTTTGTCTTTGCAATCTGTATGTCCTGTCTCATTTTCTGAGCCTGTTTGAGTTTCTCATTGTGCAATTTTATTGCTTCTTCATTATTTGTGAGAGTTTGTGCACTTGTCCTAAGATCAACATCTATTTGTGCTATCTTGTCGGTATACTCCTGTGTGATTTGATCAAGTGTGCACAATTTTTGTATCAAAGTAATAGCTTCTGAGATGATTGGATCAATTGTGCTCACCAATTCAGAAAGTTTTACCTTTTTCAATGCCACTTCCTGGCTTATCTTCTCAGCTAGCTTGAACTCATACTTATGTTCAATTCTTTCTTCCATGACCTACTCAGTATCGATGTTGTGTGATGTGATTGCCTCTGTGAGAACCACTAGTTGAGCAAGTATCAGGGTTTTCTGATCAACATCTACATCCGATACTATTTGTTGAATATCCCTCTTGCCACTTCTAGTACCATTGCCTCCTTTGTTTCTTTCCTTAATTTGTCTTGCATTGCCTTTTGCTCACAGAGTTTTACATATTTGGTCAATTTAGTTGGATCCAATGTCCTTGGATCACAAACTAGAATCTCAATGATTTCATCCAGAGTTACTCGATTCTTATGTTTGTTCTTCTTCTTCTTTGAGACTTGTGGGGACATAGATGTATGAACTACCATTGCTAGTTCATTTTTTCTCTTTGAGGTGCTTGGTGAAGGCTTTGTAGAAGATGATTCTTGGGTTTTCTACTTGGGGTGCACCTGTCGGTTTGGTGAAGATGTCTCTCCATCCACCTTGGGTGTCTCTGCATATTTTTCTTCTGTTTTCTTCTCCAACTCATCCTTATTTTCTTCTTCACTCTTATCTTTCTACTTGTCTTCCATTACCTTTTGTGTTTATTCTTTATTTTGATCAATAGAGCTATATTCTTGATCATCGGGTGCAGCTTGCTCTGCATTTGTGTCCTTTGTATTATCTGTAGTGTCTGTTGCTTTAGCATCACCCTTATCCTTGGGGGTGCTTGTGTCCTTTGCAGTAGATGCATCATTACCCTCTAGTTTATTTATTTCCCTTATTAATACAGGCATATTGCTCTGAGTTGTAGCTTGGGCTGTATCTAGAGTGGTTTCCTACTCATCAGTTTGATCTTTTAGAGCAGTGACATCCTCATCTTTTTGTACTTGGTCTACAGGTTCTAATTCTATTAAGTCCATGAATGAAGTGTCCTGCACTGTATCATCAACAACATTAATTTCTTTACCATCTGATGTCTGCAATTCTTGTTGCTGTCTGTGATCCTTAACTGTTATGACTATAACATCATCTTTCTTTTGTGGATCTTTATCAGAGTCATAATTTGTGATGTCTTGAATGTCAATATCATCCATTACCTTGTCCAAATCTATTGGTTCTATATCTTCACTGTTGTCCAAAGAAATGTGCTGAGGACTTGCCTTGTCTTTCTCCTCCTCTCTATGAGGTGTGTCAGTGAGAAGTAATTGATTCTCACCACTTGTTGACTATGTCGGTAGATCTAGGAGTTGTCTCCATTTTGTTTCAGTCATTGTATCTAGCTCTATGAACTTGTCCTCTAGTACTTTGTACACCCTTATCTTGGCTACAAATTTACCTAAGCGCTTCTTAATTATTTCTTTGATTTCTTCAATTTTAGATTCGGGAGGCATTAGTTTGATTAGTACCCTCTCCCTTTCTTCTCTCTTGGTCTGTAGAGCATATGACCATTGTTGGGATAATCTTTTACCAAGATCTTTTGGTATTTGATTGATAAATTTAGTTGGTACGTATTTATACTTGACCATTGACCTTATAATTGCATCTTGTATGTTATTCTTGTCCTCTAGTTTTAGTGTATCCCATTGTCTGATTTTCTTGTCAGACATGGTGCCAGATGCAACAATATGTTCAGCAGCCTCATCAACAATTTGATTCCTGAAATTCTTCTTTACCACATCGGGTTCATCATCTTTAGAATCCTCTATGTCAGCCTTAGTTCTGACCATTCTTTTTCTCCTCTTTGGGGGTGTTTCCTTCATAGTTTGCTGCTTTGTTTGCTTTATTGGCAGTTGCTTCTTCTTATAGGTCCTTACTTGACCTTTCTTAGGAGGTGTGGTGTCATTTTTAGTAGTTTAACTCCTTTTCCTCTGCTTCTTTGTAGGAGGTGGAGGTGTATCAAATTCAGTCTCCTTAGAGTCTGATATGTGTTCATCTTGTCCTTTGATGGTGCCCTGTTCATCGGTTTCCTCTGGTTGTTCCTATTCCTCCTCTGTAATTCTTGAGATTCTTAACCATCTTATTCTTTTTATTGACAGTCTTCTTTATTTCTAGGCCTCTTTTTATCTTAGATCTGGCATCTTCATAGGTTCCAAACCTTGGCTGTTTGTTGTCAATAGGCTTATTGATCAATGCATTAATT
The DNA here is from genome assembly GCA_018584345.1 of Thuja plicata. Taxonomy (NCBI): domain Eukaryota; kingdom Viridiplantae; phylum Streptophyta; class Pinopsida; order Cupressales; family Cupressaceae; genus Thuja; species Thuja plicata. The sequence continues at coordinate 1,144,078 of MU227483.1, forward strand.
GCATTTGTAGCCTGATCTATGTTGATTTCATAGTCTAGTGGTGCTAACCAAGCTGTTCTTGGTACAACTAGTTTGATGTGGGTGAAATCAGTGTCTACCATAAAACATATTTCATCCCTATGTTTTTCAATAAGTTGTTCAGGGATCCTTGTCCTTTCCATCATCTTTTCCTTGAATTCAAGGAAGTATGCAGTCATGACAGATTCAAAATTTTCTCCTAGTGATTTAATTAGTTCACTAATCTGTAATGTCACACTTTACTTTTCCTACTGAAGGAAATTACTCTTGAAAGTAGAAAAAGATACACATGATAAGTGAGCCAAAATTACATGTGTTGGTCTTTACAAACCTGATTGTGTTCATGTTTTCATCAAGTTGTTTCAACAGGATCTCACATAGATCCATCTGTATGCCCTTTGTTACAATCTTGTAAGTTGTGCTTACTGATGTTGCAGATATGTTGTTCAACCTGCTTGCTTGAAAAATCTTATAACTAATCACACATGCACTGAACTTTAGTTTCTCATCGGTTATGGTGTTTACTTTCAATCCTTTGTTGTCCCATTCATCTTTTGTGAGTTTGTGACTTCTGGCCTGGAGGGATGCTTGTGAGCCTTAGGCTTGTTGTTTATTGGATAACCAGTGACAACGTGAAGGACATCTTTGGTTATTTGTTTGGGTTCATCCAACCATAACTTCTGGTCATGCAATCTGCTAAGCACCAACCTAATCCAGTCGGTGTTGAAGTCCCTCAGAAAATATAGGGCATTAGTTATCCCTTTGACCTTTAAGTGTTTGTGCTCTTCCTTTAGGTTGCCTTCTGCATCACAAATATTCTTATAAGCTTCATCCATCTCTAGATCTCCTATTTCGGTGATTTTGTAGTGAATATAAGACCTAATGTCTTCTATGAGAAAAACCCTAGGTAGAATTTTAGAAAATGTGTCAATTTCATCGGGTTGCGATTCAATCTCCGGGCATATCTTATATTTGTTCTCTACACATGTGATATTCTTAATCAACTTAACCACATTTATTTATCACTTTTGATCTTAGCAGTTCTTGAGGTGGTTGCCATCATTTTTCAAGTTTTAGGGCACTCTAGAAATTTAGGGCTTTCTTGAAAAATAATAACAGAGATAATTCGGTGCCCTTGTTACTTACTTCAATTCATGATAGTGGTGAAAGATCTATTTGTTTTGTTCTTGGATTGATTTGAAGACGCTCTACTTTCTACTTTTCAATCGCTCTATTTTCGCTCTGATTTCTCTTCAAATAGTGGGTGCAAAATGTAGTTGTCCCATCGTCTATTTATAGCCTTTTTTCCTTAAGTTTTTGTCATAAATGATCAACAACTCGTCAGGACATGAATACATAGTTCATTGGGAAGACTTTTAAATTCATCATCGGTGTTGACATGGTGCTCGGGATTGTTGTTAACAATTTTACCTTTACTGACAGATATTAGTATTCTGTTGTGACAACTTTGTAAGTTTGCTTTCTTACCAATGGGTGTCGGGTTAAATTGGTAACTTAACCATTTTATGTGTTGACCGACAATTTTTGGTACGTGTAAATAAATTATCCATTATGTTCACCGATAATTTTTGGTATGTGTATACCAATAGGGTTGTTTTCTCATAATTGAAACAAGTAACATAATGCGCATCTTTATTATGCAGATTTTTACTATCTATCAATTTGTATAATGGAACTGATGCAAAATATGAATTTGTGTAGTGCAATTCCATACTTACTTGTTCAGCTTAAGTGGGGGGTGGTGATGTCACCAGATCCATTGGATGGGGTGTCACCATTTGTATTGCTTGGTCCAGCTTCATCATTGCTTGAAAATTTTCTCCACATTATTTCTCTAGACCTCCAGATATCTTCAATGGTGTTTCCATTGGGATATGTGCTTGTCTCTATCATTCAGTCTTTGCAATCTTTCTTGAGATGACCAACTTTGTGACAGTGTAAGCATGCCATTCCAAGGTTTGACTAGCCTCTAGACCTTTTGGTCCATGCTCTCATGAAGTTTGCAGCAATGTGACCATATCAACCACATGTTGTACAGTTTTTCCATGTATTGTAGTCCCATACATATTGATTACCGATTCTCTTTGGTTGATAGGGAGTTTCTTGACCTTTTGTCTTCCATGCTTGCCTTTTCTTTTTCCAGCATTCAAGACTTGTGTGCCCATGCATCTTGCATGTAGGATAGTATTTGTCCATGTAGGTTTCCTTCTTTTGTTGTTCCATCTTAGACTTACATTCATATGCTTTATGTCCTTTCTTGTTACATTTATAACAGAATCCTATGAATGAAGATGTAGATTTAGGAATACCTTTCATTTTGCCTCAGCATACATTAGATGTGTGGCCTTGCTTTCCACAGTGCTTGCATGTTAGATTTATTGGTCTTGGATTTTCATAGATTTTCTTTGGATTGGCTTGATTTGATGATTCTCCATTTTCAGTAAAGCCTAGACCGTTGTTGTTGTTTACTCTTCATTGTCCTTCAACAAAATCATCCATTCTTTTATTGCTCTCTTCAGCCTTTCTGATAACTGCATTATGTTGCTGCTGAATTCTAACCTCATCCTTTATTTTTTCATTCTCTTCTCTTAGTTCATCGATAGCTTGCACTCTTTCAATGGCTTCTATATTCAATCTATTTTCTTCTTGACTCATTAGAATACCTTATTTGTGATCTCATGGTGATGCTCAACATGTCTTTGAATTTCTAACTCCTTCTCTTGTAGCTTTTCTGTAATCATCCTTCTATCATCAATAGTGAGTGTTCTTTCTGTTTCAGCTTGTCTAGAAGAACTCATCACATCAATCATTCTTACCATCTGGCTCTCTTGACCGATTTGCATCATATTTATTTTCGTTGTCAGATGTTGATTGATCTCCTTTAGCTTTTTGATGTTCTCTTATGATGTATCTGATGTATTACTTGTATTGGATCCCAAAGATTCAAATAAATCTGGAATATCTTCTTCTTAATAATCTTTTTCATTTCTCTGGGTTTCCATATCTTTCCTCTGTTGGAAATTGTGTATTGTCCTTGATGTTACACAAATGTCATATCAGTCATTAGACAGAGTCTACCGAGCTCAGAATGTCATATCAGTCATTACACCGAGTCTACCGAGTTCAGACGGTAAGAAAAGCAATTTACAAAGTCTACCGAGCACTCCAGAATACTATATCGAGAAGTCAGTTACTACCGGGCTCACTTGGTCAACAAAGGAAATTCAGTCTTTACCGAGTTCAGTCGGTCATCAAAGAAAATGTAAAGGAAATTCAGTGCTTACCGAGTTCAGTCGGTTACCGAAGGATTTAGCAGAATCGGCAGTGTTCACCGAGCATCAATTGGAATATCATTTTAGGACTATGTCGGCCTCTGAAGGATTTTATTTGTAAATATGTATGCAGCCGACCAATGCTATACTTATTAATTAAATAAGATTTGTATTTGGGCCGACTTGATAATCTGAAGGATATATAAGAATGATCAAGTTGCGAATTCAGAAGTGTAAAAAGCAGAGAGAAATGTTGAAATGTGAACAAGCAGGAATGTGCGAATTCTAATGAAGGACTAGTGATATCCTTAAGGTGCCGCAAAGATATATTTGATCAGTAAGGATCTATTGGAGCAGAACAGAGATCTGTAAAGCAAAGATAAGTTGCATTCAATTCAGGTCACTTCATTGTTGCTTTCTAACCATTGTAACAGTGATACCGAAATCTCTTAGCAGAGTTGGTCTAACAACCATTTTGTAAATCCTCTAACAAGGTGACAATTCAGTTGAATTTCTCTAA
>MU227483.1:1152147-1169051 GCA_018584345.1 Thuja plicata
TCTTTCTAGGAAAGAGATTGGTTTCCTGGACAAGCAAAAAGCAGAACTGTACATCCCAATCTACAGCAGAGGCAGAATATGTTGCTGCAGCAGTAAATTGTTCAAATATTGTTTGGTTTAAACAACTTTTGGAAGGCATGAAGATGGAAATCAAAGAACCAGTTGTTATGTTCTGTGATAATACAAGTGCAATCAACATATCCAAGAATCCAGTGATGCATTCCAAAACCAAGCACATTGCAATAAAATATCATTTTGTCAGAGAATTGGTGCAAGACAAGGAGATTAGATTAGAATATGTTCATACAAAGGAACAAATTGCTGACATATTCAAAAAACCATTGCCTAAGGATGCATTCTTGTATCTAAGAGGTAAGTTAGGGGTCACTCCCCTATCTGAAATTCACTAAAGAAAGCTTTAGTGATGCATCAACTCATCCTCAGTGAAAAATCTACCAGTTGATGCAGAATAATCAGAAAATCATTGCATATGAATCAATACAAAAGGTACACTGTAATTCATCTAAGTTATTATTGTCTTTGGCATGTGTTGTCAAAGAGGGAGAGTTTTACTGTCATATCATATCTTACTGAAATTTGAAATTAGGGAGAGTGTTTACTGTCATAAATTTGAAAGAAAAGTACGTCAAGGCAGAATTTACTTCACAGAGGGAGATTACTGAAAGAGGGAGATTTCTCCATCCATAAGGGAAAGTTATGTTGCTGTCATAAATGAAAAGACTTGTTTTCAAATTTCATTCTTCTATGACATGTTGTGTTGCCATCAATGCCAAAGAGGGAGATTGTTGGAAATTGTGTATTGTCCTTGATGTTACACAAATGTCATATCAGTCATTAGACAGAGTCTACCAAGCTCAGAATGTCATATCAATCATTACACCGAGTCTACCGAGTTCAGACGGTAAGAAAAGCAATTTACAAAGTCTATCGAGCACTCCAGAATACTATATCGAGAAGTCAGTTACTACCGGGCTCACTCAGTCAACAAAGGAAGTTTAGTCTTTACCGAGTTCAGTCGGTCATCAAAGAAAATGTAAAGGAAAGTCAGTGCTTATCGAGTTCAGTCGGTTACCGAAGGATTTAGCAGAATCGGCAGTGTTCACCGAGCATCAGTTGGAATATCATTTTAGGACTATGTCGGCCTCTGAAGGATTTTATTTGTAAATATGTATGCAGCCGACCAATGCTATATTTATTAATTAAATAAGATTTGTATTTGGGCTGACTTGATAATCTGAAGGATATATAAGAATGATCAAGTTGCGAATTTAGAAGTGTAAAAAGTAGAGAGAAATGTTGAAATGTGAAGAAGCAGGAATGTGCGAATTCTAATGAAGGACTAGTGATATCCTTAAGGTGCTGCAAAGATATATTTGATCAGTAAGGATCTATTGGAGCAGAACAGAGATCTGTAACAGCAAAGATAAGTTGCATTCAATTCAGGTCACTTCATTGTTGCTTTCTAACCATTGTAACAGTGATACCAAAATCTCTTAGCAGAGTTGGTCTAACAACCATTTTGTAAATCCTCTAACAAGGTGACAATTCAGTTGAATTGCTCTAAAGACCTCTCACAAGGCCACTCCTCACAGGGTGATTAAATCCTCTAACAGGGTCACACCTAACAGTGTGTTTTTGTAACCTTTAACAGGGTTGGCTCCTAACCGAGCTCACTTCAGAAGAGTGAAAATCAGTAACTAGTTACATTGGTGGTTTTCCCAAATTGGGTTTCCATGTTATATCTGGTGTTACTTGTGTTCATGTTATTTTTTTTATGCTTGTCAATCACTATGAATGTTTAATGAACTATAATAAGTTAATTTACCGAGTAACAGCAAAATACATTGAAGACATCTAAGGGACTTGTGGATTTATTTTTGTGGTAACTGATTCACCCCTCCCCTCTCAGTTACTCCATCTATATTTCCAACATCCTCTCATCCAGCAACTCTCTCATCTTGATTCTAGCTTCTTTATACTATTCATAGAACATCTATATCTCAAGCTTTTTATTCTCAATATTCTTATCAAGTTTGTACTTCTCCATAGTATGATCTTTGTTCTTAAGCCTTTAATCTTTTCCAAGAAGAGACTTATCTCTGATACCAATTGTTGGAATTAATGGGAAGTAGTATTGAGAGGGGAGGGGTGAATCAGTACCTCTAAAACCTTTAACACTTTTCAGCATTCATTTTTAGTAATCATTCGTTACTGCATTATCAAACATTACTGTTATTCTTTCTTATGCATGTAGTATTAATTCATAATCTTTAATAGTTTGTAACATTCATAGAAACATTCATGAAAAATGATAAACACATAACACAAGATATGATATCATAGAAAAATCATGTTAGGAAGTAAAAACTATGGTGGGGATGGCACCCACAAAACTTCACTATCTGCAGAATGGAAGGGAGCTAGTAAAGGCTTACAATTGATCACTTCTGATGATCTACCCTGTTAGGAGTATTAAGGTGGAGACCGGTTAAGATCTACTCTATTAAGAGCTTTAGCAACACTCATTTAAGTGTGCACTCGGTTAAGAGATTTACAATAGGACTGTAAAGTCCACCTTTCTTGAAAGGATTTCTTATGTGTACTACCCTTATTAGAATGAGTACATATGATTGACCTGATTGTATGCAATCTACAATTGCTGATTACAGACCCATTAAAGCTCTCATAATAATAATATCACCTTAAGTGACTGATTAATGCCTTTCTTTGCTCGTTGGTAGCCTGTGTTCTTGTTCTTGGAACTAATTTGATTCTTTACTGTCCTTCTGCATGAATTCTCTTGTCTAGTCTCTAGATGCTCTCCGTGGCTACAATCTTCATTGAAAAACAAGTATTTACAATAGATTGAGAATCTATTTATACAAGTATTTGACCTATCTTGGAATCACACATTACAATGTTAACTCTTAGATCCAAGGTTTATAACTTAACCTTGATCTTTAGTTTGCATGTTTTAAATCAGTAAAACTAATTAAAACAATATTAAATACAATGCTTCCTCCGCACATAACAGATTTAAAAATAAATCAAGAAGTTATAAATACAACTTTAGTGATTTATCTGACGTTGAAAGTTAGATCCACTTTTTGCGGGATGTAACTGACTGTCGGCTCTTGGTCGTCGGGTTGAACTGAAAGTTTGTCATTGTTCCTTTGTTGAACTGATCATCAGGTTCCCTTCATCTATTGGGTTCCTCTTTGTTCTATTTCATCGGGTTGCATTTTTGTTACTTGTCAGGTTCCATTAACCTTTTTGTCATCAGGTAACACTGAATAGTGTTTATCAAGATGCTTTGAACTTGGCAGTATCGGGTAACCTTGGCGTCGAGTAGTGTTGTGCCCTATCTGTTGATGTAGTGTAAACCAATGGTGTAGATCATGTTTTTCCTGGTGTATACTAATGGAAAATTATAATACCTTCATTTCCTTACTATGGATCACACAAAGATAAATAATTGCAAAAGATGACATTGATAGTCTAGAAAGCTATGTTATGATTTTCAACCCATAAAGGGGATTCATCCTTAAGAAAAGCATAATATCCATTAAGGGATCCAAAAATATGATTAGGCCTAAGGAAAGCATTGTCTCCAAAGGGATAAAATCAAGGAAGATCATTCCTTAATGAATGCATTGTCTCCATTAAGGGATCTAGGAAAGGAGGATCAATCCTTAAGGAAAGCATTATCTCCATTAAGGGATCCAGTGAATTATGTACATGAAAATTAAAATATGAACACAAGGAAAACATCATATCCTTATCCATCTGCAAGAGAGATTGCATTGAATCATTATGTGTGTGTTCAAAATATGAAACAAGGAGTGAAGTGTATGCTCCTACGTTGAAGTGATTCAAATGTCTTAACTAGATAAATAGATTTAACAGATGATACATGCACCCACAAGAAATGTTTCCACTATGAGATGCCCCCAAGAAATAAAAAACCAAGAGAAATGAAACACATGACAAAGGAAAAAGAAGGGATCTACTAATTCAAGGGTCAACATGATCAAAATGATACTATCATCATTCCCTATTGGTAGTAGAACTGGAAGAATGACACATAAGAATCACAAAGAAGAGTCTTTTTGGGCCAACATCATGAAGACAAAAAATAATAGGTAGCTACCATTTTGCATCATCCCCAATCAGACAACACAAAGACACGTTTATGAACAATGACACATGCATGGCATAACATGTAACACCATATAGAATAAGTGAGATACAAATATAGGAATGTCACAATAAATTGATTCCTTTATTACCTTGCACCAACAGAGTAATAAGGGTCATCTAGATAAATCTAGACAAAACATATGACAAGAAACACATCATAGGGAAAGAACATTACAACATGAAAACACAAAGAATCTACCGTACAAGAGGAGATAGTAAGGCATATTACCCCCCATTTGGTCTATAGTGTTTAGGGAAGATGGGAAACACACAAGAGGAGAAACATCAAACACAACAGATAGAACAATAGCTAGTTCCAAACAAGGACCGTGCTGTGAAGATGGGTCACTTTTTTCATCACTAGGACTAAGAGGTAATTGTTTTAAAAATCTGATTGGTAAATCATAATTAATATCAATAATCTCATACATATCATATGAATCACTAGCATGAATATCATTAGTAGTTGCATTAGGAACATTGAAAGAATAATTATCAAGATTATCTTCTTCATACAAATTAATTCTAATAAAATCTAAGATACAAATAGAATTATCATGTTTTTTCAATTTCATCTTTTTTAAATTAACTTCCTCCCTAGGGCTATGCATAGATTGATCAAAGGGAATTAAATCATCAATAGGTGTCTTAGGAGAATAAAGGTTTTGAGAAGCACATTCACAGGCTCTAGCATGATGTTTATGGTGGTGGTCACAAGCACAATGGTTACGTTTGAAATTTTATGTTGTTTAGGATCAATAAACATCGGGTCCTTTGCTTCTTTATGAGGAAGAATATAAGGAACCACACTAGGTTGAGAGATAACATTGGTAGAATATTTATAAGATATAGGAGGTGGATTGGAAGCATATATAGGAGGTTTGGAAGGTGTAGGAAGAAGTCCAGGTCCAGGGAAAGGAAATGGAACATCTTTAGGATTTTTAAGCTCACAAATCTTTTGGATTTTTCATTTCTGGTACTATCAAAAGAGGTTGTCTATGCGAGGTTGAATTGGTTGAGGCATAGAAGAACAAAAAAAGGTGAGGTCTATACCATCTTAAAAGTTAGCACCCATTAAATTATAATCGCAAAGACCTTTTTAGGCCCCATTTTAGTGATCGCCTAGAACATGGATTTATTTATGCTTGATTTTCTGTGATGTCCTCATTTTTTGTCCTTTTTTTACCTTTTCCTTTTCACCCCCAAGATCTTGAGACCTTTTTTAGAGATTTTTCCTCCTAGGGTACAGGTTAAAGTTGACCTATACCTAGGGCACATGTCAAATTTGACCTGTACTTGGGGATATAGGTCGATGTCAACCTATACCCGAGGCATTGCTTTTATTGGAACTCGGTCCCATTTCAAGGATTTTCACTTTTTTCCACCCAATATAGTCGACCCTTTTTGTTTTGTCACACAGAATTGGTATAAAAGGAGGCCTACTCACTTCATTTGAGATCCAATTTTTGATCCATGAATTCAAGAAGCAATCCAATTTTTTAAAATGTCCATTTCTTGCTCAAGCCATCAATTGCAAGCTATCAAGTTCAAGATGCATTTAAGGAGTTCAATAAAATAAAGGATTCATTTAAGGCATTCATTACATTAAATAAAACATGAATTTCCTTCCATATATATGCTATTTTTTCATTGGAGATAATGGAGTTGGCCATCAAGAGAGGAGATCTACATTCATCAACATTGCACAAGCATTCAACCATTCAAGAATTCAAGCATAATTACATCCATGATCTATGATTTGGCACATGTAGGTCTATTTAATTTGTAAAGACATTTAACATCCTACATTCTACATACAAGCATTTATACATCTCTATGGGTAGAAGATTCAAATCTATCCATGAAGGTTTGACAAGAGGGGTGAATATTTACATTTTTCGTACTTTTAAATGCTTTTATTTCAATTAAAGGTTAATTTCTAAATGGGGGCTTGACCAAGGAAAGACCCTCCCTCCCAAAAAATTCCATTTTTCTTGTGTGTAGGAGTAGATTGCAAGTTTTTAAGTTTTCGAGATCAGATTTGGCTGATTTAGGGTTACAGTTCTGTCGGGCATTCAAATCTCTTAATTTTTTACAATGCAGGTACAATTCAACCTTGACCTATACCCAAGTATGATCTATACCTCTAAGTATACCTATTACTAGGACCCTCATATTTTCACAGTCGACAAATTTCAGTCTTCAGGTTTTGGATCTAGTACGGTTTCAGTTTCTGTTATAGTTTGTTGCTCCATTTTGAAAACTAATCTCGTGACCTCTACTAGCCTTCAAGGTGAGTCCAATTTACTCTTTTTCATTTCATAGAACTTACTTTGAGATATCTGATTAGGTATTTTATATTCTTTATTGTTACATGTGCTTCTATTTCACTTGCATTGCATTTAATCAATAAACTAGCGTTAGGTCATTTAATCAAATATAAACAATCCAATTGACATTAATTAATCAAAAAATAATAAAGGTAAATTTCTATCACAAAAAAATAAATCTTTTAGAAAATCACCATTGAAAGGACTTGAATTTTGCATTAGTACCCCTATATCAATTTGGGTTGTGCTAATCTAATTTGGGTTCTCTTGAAGGTTATATTTTGGAATCCCTCTTCTCTTTCCCTAATGTGCATAATGAAAAAGGATTAGGAGTTTTAACACATTTACATTTACACTCTTCCTTCCTTCCTTTTCCATTTTCTTATGTTACATTTTTGTGAACCCTACGTGTTACATGTTTCTTTATCCTCTTGATTAGGTAGTTATATTTCCTTCACATCATTGTGTGTTCACATTCATCATAAATTTTGGTGAACGTGACTTGTTACATGTTTCTTTATCCTCTTGATTGGGTACTTATATTTCCTTCACATCATTGTGTGTTTACCTTCATAATACATTTTGGTGAACCTGACTTGTTACGTATTTCTTTATCCTCTTGATTGGGTAGTTATATTTCCTTAACATCATTGTGTATTTAACTTTATCATACATTTTGGTGAGCCCGACTTGTTACATGTTTCTTTATCCTCTTGATTGGGTTCACATCATTGTGTTTTCACCTTTATCATAAATTTTGGTGAACCCAACTTGTTACATGTTTCTTTATCCTCTTGATTGGGTAGTTAGATTTACTTCACATAATTGTGTGTTAACCTTCATCATACATTTTGGTGAACCCAACACTTTCATGCTTTATCCCTTTTGATTTTGTGGTTAGATCCTTTTTGTATGATCTCCTTTTTCAGCTTCATTATTCTTTCAACTCTAGATCTACTTTTTTCTTTGTTACATTGTATGCATTTAGATATAAGATTTACTTTGAATGCTCATTACCTATTGCATTACATTATCCTTTCTTTACATCCCTTTTTGTATGAGCTTTATCACATTGAGTCCAACTTATAATATTCCAGATAGAAGAAGTCATACACTCATGGTTTCTTTTGATCTTAAACCCTTTTTCTTTCCTAGGAATCTTGATGAGACCAACATTCTCCCTCATGACCCTAATCCTCTCATAGAGAAAAATGTTGGAATAATGGAATGGTGTGTACTGAGAGGGGAGGGGTGAATCAATACCCTTAAAACTTTTATAAATTAACCTTAATCCTTTAGTAATCAATTCCTTACATTACCAACCATAGTTGCTTATCTATATTTGTGCATGCAATATCAAATCATAAACTTAATTGCATGTTAACATTCATAGAAACATTCATGAAATGTAATGACACATGACACAAGAATTGGTAACACAAAAAACCCCTTTTAGAAGGTAAAAAATGTAGTGGGGATGAAACCCACAAAGCTTCACTATCTACAGAATGGAAGGTGTCGGTTAAGGCTTACAAGTTTGATCACTTCTAATGATCTTACCCTGTTAGGAGTAACATGTTTAAACTAGTTAAGGTCTACTCTGTTAAGATATTTAGCAACACTATTTAGTGTGCACTCGATTAAGAGATTTACAAAAGGATTATTAAATCCACCTTCTTAAAGGATTTCTTCTATTTTCTACACTTGTTAGAATGTAGTCAAAAATACTTGTTGACCTGATAAGATGCAATCCTAAATGGTTGAGTATAGATCCTTTAAAGTTTACAATATGATGTATCACCTATAGTGATTGATTAACACCTATGTTCTTCTCGTTAGCCTTGAATCTTGTTCTTTATAACTGATTTCATATTTTTTTGTCCTTCTGCATGAAAATCTGTATCTGATCCATATATGTACTCTTCAGCTACAATCATCATCACATCCTCTTGTTCTAATTGATTACACATCTATTTATATAATGAGTTGACCTAAATAGGTTTCACGATTAACTATGAAAACTCTATGATTAAAGGTTTACAACTTGACCTTTATCTCCTAGTTTGCATGTTTTCAATAAGTTATACTAATTAAAACAATTACATTTTCTTTACTTGTCCCTCAAGAAATGGTTTCAAATATAAGCTTTAAAGATAGATATAAAACTTAAGTGTTTTATTTGACATATAAATCAGATCCACATTTCTCAAATTTAAAGTTGTCTCCCGGTAGACTAGTTCTCAGGTTGCTCTGTAGTATTTCCTCGGTGATGTCTTTGTAGACATTCTACTTCTCAGTTTGCTCTGTAGACTTGTCTATCAGTTTACACTGTAAACTATGTTATTGGTGTTCACTATAAAATTATCTGTCGGGTTCCTCTATGAACTTGTCTTTCAGTTTACACTATTAACTGCTCTATCGGGTTACTCTATAATCCTGTCTTCAGTGATCATGTTACCGATGGTTCAAAAACTATTTCCTTTGTTTACTAATGGAAAAATATGATCATCAATCTCCTCCTTTAACATTACCATCAAAAATTTATATGTGCAAAACTAAATGTTTAGTATATACAACATGTATTTTACCTTGTCAATATGACCCCCCTATGTGCATGCCCCGCTATAGTATATGCACATGTATATACAATTTCCTTTATACATATATTTACCCCTTTCATTACTTCTCCCTTTCACCTTATCACACCAAATCATTTCCCCTTGTATCATATCAATTCCCCCCTTTTTTAATAATAATGACAAAGGTGTCATACTTACAATTTATCAAAAATGTGGGAATGGGATTTTTGAATGTCCTCTATTTTCTTTTCCCATTGTACTTTGAGGTGCTCAAGGGTCATAATTTCCAAGGTGATTCTTGCATGCATATCATATATGCTTTCTGTTACAGAAATTTTTGCGGTGACAATCAATTGTCTTGCCGAAGTCATATGTTGTTGTAGTAATGTGAGATTTGGTAGGAGTAGAGCCTAGAGCTCAGTTACCTCATCTCTGAATTTTGATTCTGCCTCTAAAATCTCAAGTCTCAACCTTTTTTTCTTTCATAATATTGTCATAATCCAACTTGAATTCATTACCATTGGTTGTGAGACCTTGTGCACTAGCATTAAGATCTGCATCTAGCTTTGCAATATTTTCACTATTCTCCTTAGTGAATTGCTCTTGTTGGAAAGTGACAATGCAAACAATTGTTATTTTGTCATTGTTGTCAAACCTTAACTGGTGAGACTATTGTTATCTATTTGAGTACCATAGCTATTGTTGATGAAGAAGATTTAACAAGAAGACCAACTGAATGGTTGAGTTAAGGCAAATAAAAGGGTACTTGATCAGTTGGCACTCTGGCAAAGTAATTAGTTGTTTATCTTTCAAAGACATTTTTTATGGTTGTTCTGTGCCGAGCAAAGTTTGGCTTGTGCTGAGAAAAGTTGTTTGTGCCAAGCAAAGTTGTTCATGATGAGAAAATTTGTTCAATGTCAAGCACCAGTGAAATTGCTGAGTGGAAACAGTGATGTTGGTTGACTTACAGTAATTGGATTAAGGATGAGATTTGAGATCTCTGGCCGACTTAGTTGATTTTATTGGGATATGTAATGTTAATTAAAGATTGATACACATCATTTAATTTATGGGTAATCGTAATTAATGCATAGTTTCAAGATTTAATTAGAGACTACTTTGGAGAAGTAAATGTAATGCAAAGATGGAATGATCCGTTGGATCTGACCTAACCTAAGATCTACGATCTTGTTTAAGCAACAAAATATTTATCTGACCTAGATAGAGAGGTATATGATAACCTCAAGGGGTATTCATTCAGGATGCTGAGGTGTGCTGCTGAATGTGAAGTACATGTGTGTATGCAAAAGGTTTGCATAGTTGATTTACTATTTGGCATGATCTAGCAGAGAAGGCTAAATACAGAAGCAGAGAGTTGCATGTGTGATTGCTTGACGGATTTCGAAGAAGATCAAAAGGTTTAAATGACAATGCAGGCTATCTAGTAAGTTAACATTAGAGCTGTAATTAGATCTAAATTTGCAAAGTAAGTTGTATGTATCAGATCACAACTACTGATTACTTTCTAACCATTGTATCAGTTAAAATCCTTTAACAAGGTTGACCTAACAGTCATTTTTATAAATCCTCTAACAAGGTAACATTCAGGTGGAATGTTAGAAGTCCTCTAACAAGGTCACTCCTGACAAGGTGATTAAATCCTTTAACCAGGTCACACCTAACAATGTGTTATTGTAGCCTTTAATAGGGTTGGCTCGTCACAGAGCTCACTTCAAAAGAGTGAAAACTTGGTAGCATGTTACTAGTGGTTTTTCCCATATTGGGTTTCCATGTTAAATACTTGTGTCAACTTGTGTGAATGCTTATGGTTTGTTTTACTGTTATGTTTCTACAAGCTAATTTCATTAGACAGTAAACTGCATGATTAAAGTTGTTGACATATGCTACTACTGTTGAGTAGATCTAAAATATAGAAAGTTTTTATTTGCTACATCTAGACCTAAGGATAACTGATTCAACCCTCCCCTCTAAGTTATTCTAAATTCATTATAATAATTGGTATCAGAGCTTTGGTCTCCTAAAAATAGTTTGAAGGTACTTGGAGCGAAAAGATCAAGATGTATAAGAAGGAGGTTCCTAAGCTAAACAAATATAACTTCCCTGCATGGCAGAGTTTGATGAAACTGCACTTGGCTGGTATTGGAGACAATGCTAAGTGACTTATTGAAAATTACTATGTATCACCTACTACTCTCACTGTTGCACAACTAAAAGAAAAGCAAGAGCACAATCAATCAATGTTGGAGATCGCCTCCTCATTGAGCTATTCAAAGTTTGATGATATAAAGAGATGCACAAATGCAAATTAGATGTGGGACAAACTTGCAACTATCTATGGTGGAGACACAAATGTGTTGAGAGATAAATCAAAAAGTCTAAGAGGTAAGTTTGACGAGATGAAAATGCAAGAAGGTGAAAATGTTAATCAATATTATGGTAGAGTAAAATAAGTTGTAAATGCCATTAGAGGAGCTAATGGAACAATTGATGAGAATACTATTATGAGCAAGATACTGAGAACTTTACTTCTTGTATACACTATTAGAGTTTCTACAATTCAAGAATTGAGATGTACTCCTAACAATAATCTGAATATGGAAAATCTGATAGGCAGACTCACTGCACTTGAAATGTCAAATTATGATAACTATAATCCACAAGGGATTGATTCTGCTTTTAGATCACATCTGGTTCTCAATAAATCTAAGAAAGGAAAGAAACATGTGAACAATGATAGTGACACTTCTGATGACGATCTTGAAGAACTTGAAGCACTTGAAGCACTTATGGAAAAAAGACTATCCAGAGGAAAAGGAAAATACAGAGGTAAACTTCCTATTATTTATTTTTCATGCAATAAAGTTGGTCATATAGCTGCTAGATGTCCTGATAAGAATGAAAAAGATGAAATAAGGGACAATAAATACAAAGAATACAAAGACAGAAAGGATGACTGAGACTTCAAGAAATATAAGGATTAAAAAGACAAAGGTAAGAAATCTTGTTATATTGCTGAAGAAACTTCTGAAAATGATACTGACAATTCTGATGACAATGATATAGAAGTAGTTTATGTTGCAATGAAAGAAGATTTTGATGATGATGAGAAAATTGCATTAATCTCTTACATGAGTAAAAGTGATCGATGGATCATTGATAGTGGTTGTTCCCATCATATGAATGGTGACAAAGATAAGTTTGAAACCCTAAACCAATGCAAAGGAGGATATGTAAAATTTGGTAATGATGCACCATGTCTTATCAAAGGTAAAGGATTGATTAACCTGACTAACAAAATCATATGTGATAATGTGTATTGGGTTGATGATCTTAAATATAATTTGTTGAGTGTTGCATAGATGAACACTTCTGGTTGCAAAGTTGAATTCCATCATAGAAAAGTAAAGATCTATGATTCTACTAGAGAATTTGTTGGAAGTGGTGATCAGACTAAAGGTAACTTATTTTATCTAGATTTATCTGAAGAAACATGTTTGTTTACATAGTACAATGATGTTTGGTTATGGCATAAGAGGTTGTGTCATGTGAAATTTGATAACTTGGTAAGCATAAGTAAATTGAAAAAGGTTAGAGGGCTACCTAAGTTAAAGAAACCTGAGAATGCTATGTGCAAACAATGTCAACTAGGAAAGATGACTAAGTCTAGTTTCAAGAGTAAAACACATATATGAGAGGAAATTCTAGAATTGGTCCATTCTGATCTCTGTGGTCCCATTGGAGAAAGAAGCTATTGTGGTGCTAGATAATTTTTTCTATTTGTTGATGATTATTCAAGGATGATGACTGTAATGTTTCTCAAGGAAAAATTTGATGCATTCCAATTATTTAAATGGTACTTAGCTAAAGTTGAAAAGGAAACAGACAAAAGTTTAAAATGCTTAAGATCTGATAGAGGTGGATAGTTTATTTCTACTGAGTTTAACAGGTTCTGCAATGACCGAGGCATAAAGAGACACATGTCCTCACCCAGAACTCCTCCACAAAATGGTATTACTGAACGAAGGAACAGATCTATCATGGGCTGTGCAAGAACACTAATGATGGAGAAAAATGTTGCACAGAAATATTGGAAAGTAGTTGTAAGTACTGCAGTCTATAAACTGAATAGAGTTCAATTCAAGAAAGGTACAAATGCTACACCTTATGAACTTTGGTATGGTTATGCACCTAGTGTAAATTATTTTAAAGTATTTGGAAGCAAATTTTTTTATACTGAAAGACAACAGAAATGGAAAACTTGATGCTAAAGGTGAAGAAGGCATATTCCTTGGTTATTCAACGAATAGCAAAGCACACAAATGTTTGAATTCTAATACTAACAAAGTTGTTGAAAGTGCAAGAATTGATGATTTTGTAGAAAGAAATGAAGCTGAAAGTACACAAGAGCCTGAAAGCTATAGATCATTCATATATCTAGATGAGGAAGATTCTAATTCACTACCTGAGACTACTGTTGAGCAACAACATGCACCTGCCGAGTCACAGAGTGGAGTTTCTGAGCTATATGATGGAGATGCTGAGTCATCTGATGGAGATGCTGAGTCACAGAATCAACCAGAACTGAATACAAACAATGAACCTAAAGCAAGGACTAAGCCTACTCTAGCAAAATATGTGAGAAGAAATCACAATTCTGATCAAATCATTGGATCAAAGGATTCTTTTGTTATGACACGAAGTAAGTTGAAAAAGGTACATGTCTGTTATGTGAATTTGAGCCCAAAACAGTGAAAAATGCTTTAGAAAATGAAGATTGGATACAAGCAATGAATGAGGAAATTGAACAAATTGAGAAGAACAAAACTTGGACACTTGTACCTAGGCCGAAGGATAAAAATGTAATTGGCACAAAGTGGGTATTTAGGAATAAACTGAATGAACATGGAGATGTGACAAGAAACAAAGCTAGACTGGTATGCAAGGGTTATGCATAGGAGGAAGGAATTGACTATGGTGAAACCTTTGCCCCAGTTGCAAGATTGGAAGGTGTTAGAACCTTACTTGCATATGCAGCCTATAAAGGACTCAAAGTTTATCAGATGGATGTGAAATCTAAATTTCTCAATGGTATCTTGGAAGAAGAAGTGTATATTGAGCAAGATGATGGTTTTATTGACCCAAAAAAAAGGGATATGGTTTGTAGATTGCACAAAGCATTATATGGATTGAAGCAAACGCTAAGAGCATGGTATGAGAGATTGCACAATTATCTGATCAAGATTGGATTTGCAAGAACCAATGACAACAACAACCTGTACTTAAAGACAGAGCAAAGAAAAGGTACATTATTAGCTGAAATTTTTGTAGATGACATCATATTTAGTGGACAAGATGTGTTATGTCAAAAATTTGCAACAGAGATGCAAACTGAGTTTGAGATGTCTATGTTTGGTGAAATAAAATTCTTTGTTGGCTTACAAATTTATCAAATGAAGAATGATATCTATATCACTCAATCTAAATATATCAAAGAGATACTAAATTTTTTTGGAATGGAAGAGTCCAAACCAATGAGTACACCCATGGCTGCTAGATAGAAGCTAACAAAAGATGATGACACAAAAGAAGTGAACCAAACACTCTACAGATCAATGATTGGAAAACTATAGTATGTTGTACACAGTAGACCTGATATTTCCCTAGTTGTTGGAATTGTTGCAAGGTTTTCTGCTAACCCCAAGGAAACTCACATGATGACAGTAAAAAGGATTCTAAGATATTCGAAAGGAACTGATGACTATGGTCTATACTACAAAAAGAATGACAAGTTTGAACTCAGAGTTTACACTGACTCTGATTGGGCTGGAAATGTTGATGACAGAAAAAGCACTACTAGTGGAGCATTTCTTTTAGGAAAGAGATTGATCTCCTGGACAAGCAAGAAATAAAATTGCACCTCACAATCTACAGCTGAAGTCGAGTATGTGGCAGCAGCAGTTAACTATTCTAACATTGTGTGGTTGAAGATACTATTGAAAGGTATGAAGGAAGAAATTATTGACCCAATTGTCATATATTGTGATAACATGAGTGCTATTAATATTTCTAAAAATCCTATTATGCAATCAAAGACAAAGCATATATCTATCAAGTATCATTACTTGAGAGAGCTAGTTCAGAGTAAAGAAGTAAGACTGGATTATGTGAACACTAAAGAAAAATTAGCAGACATATTCACAAAAGCACTACCCAAGGATGCTCATAAGTATCTATGAGGTAAATTGGGGGTGATTCCCCTCATTGAGGATAATTAAGTTCTATATGCTACTATTTCATCAAATATTTCATTCAGAATACTTGAAACATTGATGCACGATTAGTCACACTTTAGGATGCTGGCTAAAGTTGTGAAGATGAACAAGGACAGAAAAGAAAATCAGTCATAATCAAGATGACAAGATCAACATGATACTAAAGATCTACATGATAAATATATCAACATCTTTGGCATTGTTTTCAAAGAGGGAGAGATTACCTATAAAGAGGGAAAGAAGTTACATAAAGGAAAAAGAGGAAGAGATTGTCTAGAAAGAGAGATTACCAAGAGGGAAAGATTACATAGAGGCAAAAGTTACTATTTAAAACATTGAAGTGATTATATACTCAAAGGGAGTCTACAGATGATTAGACATAGATGATTATAGTGTGATTACAGACACAAAGGGAGAAATTTTTTATAGATGAGAATCAAAATGAAGCTAAAGACATTAATGAGGATTCGTTCATATCAAGGAACACAGGTGAATTTTTGGATTGGTTGGTAACTATGCTTGGTAAATCATTTTTTTAATATTTTGTGTTGTCATCAATGCCAAAGAGGGAGATTTTTGGAAAGTGACAATGCAAGCAATTGTTATTTTGTCATTGTTGTCAAACCTTAACTGGTGAGACTATTATTATCTGTTTTAGTACCATATCTATTGTTGATGAAGAAGATTTAACAAGAAGACCAAGTGAATGGTTGAGTTAAGGCAAATAAAAGGGTACTTGAATAGTTGGCACTCTGGCAAAGTAATTAGTTGTTTATCTTTCAAAGACAACTTTTCTGGCTGTTCTGTGCCAAGCAAAGTTTGGCGTGTGTTGAGAAAAGTTTCTTGTGTCAAGCAAAGTTGCTTGTGCTGAGAAAATTTGTTCGTGACGAGCAAAGTTGTTCAATGCTGAGAACTAGTGAAATTGCCGAGTGGAAACAGTGATGTTGGCTGACTTACAGTAATTGGATTAATTATGAGATTTGAGATCTCTGGCCAACTTAGTTAATTTTATTGGGATATGTAATGTTAATTAAAGATTGATCCATGTCATTTAATGTATGGGTAACTGTAATTAATGCATGGTTTCAAGATTTAATTAGAGACTACTTTGGAGAAGTAAATGTAATGCAAAGATGGAATGATATGTTGGATCTGACCTAACCTAAGATCTACAATCTTGTTTAAGCGGCAAAAGATTTATCTGACCTAGAAAAAGAGGTATATGATAACCTTAAGGGGTATTCATTCAAGATGCTGAGGTGTGCTGCTGAATGTGAAGTACATGTGTGTATGCAAAAGGTTTGCATAGTTGATTTACTATTTGACATGATCTAGCAGAGAAGGCTGAATACATAAGTAGAGAGTTGCATGTGTGATTGCTTGACGGATTTCCAAGCAGATCAGAAGGTTGAAATGACAATGCAGGCTATCCAGTAAGTTAACATCAGAGCTGTAATTGGATCTGAATTTGCAAAGTAAGT
>MU227483.1:1169101-1179558 GCA_018584345.1 Thuja plicata
AGTCATTTGTATAAATCCTCTAACAAGGTGACATTCAGGTGGAATGTTCTAAGTCCTCTAACAAGGCCACTCCTGACAGGGTGATTAAATCCTTTAACTAGGTCACACCTAACAGTGTGTTATTGTAGCCTTTAACAGGGTTGGCTCCTCACAGAGCTCACTTCAGAAGAGTGAAAAATTGGTAGCATGTTACTGGTGGTTTTTCCCATATTGGGTTTCCACGTTAAATACTTGTGGGAATGCTTATGGTTTTTTTTACTATTATGTTTCTACAAGCTAATTTCATTAGATAGTAAATTGCATGATTAAAGTTGTTGACATATGCTACTGCTGCCAAGTAGGTCTAAAATATAGAAAGTTTTTATTTTCTACATCTATACATGAGGATAAATGATTCACCCCTCCCCTCTTAGTTATTTTGAATTCATTCTAACAACTCTATGGTGCATAACTTTTGAACTAAGTTTATAACTTTTGAAATAATTGGTTTGAGTGTATTGACCAGTTCAGATAGCTTTGCCTTATTCTCTGCCACTTCTTGTCTGATTTTCTCTATTAGCACGTTCTTTTATTGCCTTCTCTACATCTACATTCTGTGATGTGATGGCTTTGGTAAGGACTGCTAATTGTTCAAGTATAGGAGCATTTTGATCAATGTTGGTATAAGGTACAATTTTTAATAGGATATCCTTTGTATTTTCTAGTACCTGTGTGCCCTTGGTCTCCTTTTTGAATTTATCTTGTATATATTTCCTTTTACAAAGTTCTACATACTTTGTAAGTGACTCTGGATCCAATGTCCTAGGATCATAGTCTGGGATTTCAACGATCTCATCCAAGGTGACTAGATTTTTATTCATCTTTTTCTTTGCAATTATGGTGGAGGTAGTTATATGTAGTACCATAGCAAGATCCTTTTCTTGGTCTAATGTACTTGGTGAAGGCTTTGGGGGTGTTGTTCCTTTTACCTACTGCTCAGTATTTACCTATTGGTTGGTAGTGGATGTCTCCACATCAACCTTAGATTTATCTGTAGCTTCTACTTCGATATCCTTTGGCGTGGCATTGCCTTTTCCTTCACTTTCATCTTTCTTCTCTCCATCTATTAATTTTTGTTCATCAGTTGTGCTTTTATGCTCCTCTTCACCCTTATCCTTGGGTATGCTTGCATCATGGTCGGCTGACTTCTCCTTTTTTGAGATGATATTGACAGGTTGTATCAATAATGGTATTTTTCGTGGTATATTAACTTGTGCAACATCAAATGGTGTGTCCCATTCCTTGATTTTATCGGTGGCACCAGTGACATCTTCATCTACCTTTACCTCATTGATAGGATCACCAGTGATATCTATTATTGTCACATCTTGGATTGTGACATCTATTGTGCACTTTAATGACTGCAAAATTTGTGGTACATCATCCATGGCCTTGCTTTCCTATTTTGCCAATTCAATTGGATTGATGTCATCGATGTCATTTATGAATATGTGTTCAGGGCTCAGTGTGGCCTCTTTATCTTCATTTTGAGGTTTTTCGGTAATGGCTATTACCTTCTCAGGGCTTGTATCCTTTGTAGGTGAATTGAGTATTTTTCTCCAAGTATCGTCACTTTCTTTGCCAAGCTCTATTAAGCTTCCCTCTAGTACTTTGTAGGCTCTCAATTTTGCTGAGAACTTCTTTTAATGCAACTTCATCATTTCATCAATTTCTTCCATCTTTGACTTTGGTGGCATAATTGAAACTAGGGATCTTTCCCATATTTTTCTTTCAGAATTCAATGCAAATGTCCACCTTGTTGATAACCTGTCTAGAAGTTCTTGTGGTATCATCTTATCAAACTATATAGGTATATATTTGAATACACACATTGTCTTAATGATGACTTCTTCTATTTTATTCTGATCCTCAGGAGATAAGGTTGTCCATTTCCTAATATTAGGATCAAATATGCTACTTGTCTTGACTATTAATGCATCAATCTCATCAATTATCGTAGGAAATTTGTGCATTTTAGGTTGTTCATCTTGTTCACTGTCTTCCTTATCTTCCTTGTTTTGGATTAATCTCCTTCTCCTCTTTGGTTCTAGTGTTTTACCAATTTGAGGCTTTCTTTTATAAGTCTTCACTTGTTATTTATTAACCAGTGGTGAGTCTTCTTTTGTAGTTTATCTCCTTTTTCTTGATGCAACATTTTTCCTTGGTTTTTTCGGGGGTGGTGCATCAGACTTTGTTGAATCATAATCACTCACTTGTTTACCTTCACTGAATAGTGACCGTCCCTCAATGTCATCTTTTTGTTATGTTTCTTCTTCATTAACTGACAACTTCTTTTCAAGTGTCTTTACCATTTTGGTTTTCTTTTTGTCAATCTTCTTTACTACTAGGCCTATTTTGATACTTGGTAATGATTTGTCTAGTGGTTCATTCAATAATGCTTCAATAGAATTTGTGGCCTAATCTATGTTTATCTCATATTCAAGTGGTGCTAACCATGCTATCCTCAGTACAGATGGTTTGATCAAAGTTGTATCGGTGTCCACCATGAAACAAATATCATCTTTATATTGTTACACCAGTTGTTCTGGTATCCTCATCATTTTCTACATTCTATCCTTGAATCCAGTGAAATATTCATCCACAACTAATGTAAAGTTGTCCCCTAGTAACTTAATGAATTCACTAATTTGTATTGTCACTGGTCGGGTAGTGTCCCAATTGACATTACCGATAGATGGGAAGAAGTATTGAAAGTAGAAGAATATACACATGAGGAGTGAACTGGACTTACATGTATTAGATTTTTCTGATCTAATGGTCCTCATGTTCTCCTCTAGTTGCTTCAGTAGAAGCTCAGATAGATCCAGTTGTGGATCCTTCTTTACAATCTTATGGGCAGTGTAACCTGCTCCGCATGCAATGCTATTTAATATGCTGGCTTGGAATACCTTGTATCCCAGCACACATGCACCAAATTTTAGTTCTAGATTAGTGATGGAATTTACCTTCAATCCTTTTCCATACCATACTACACTTGTCATCTTTTCTATGTCGAGGTGAGGAGGATGTTTGAGTGCCTTGGCCTTGTCGATTACTGGATAATCGGTCACTGTGTGTATTACATCCTTGGTAATCATTTTAAGCTCATCCTTGCACATATTTTGGTCAAGTACCTAGCCAATAACTATCTGGTTCAACTTATTCTTGAATTCCTTTGGGAACATTAGGGCATTTGTCATCCCTTTCACCTAAATATGTTTATGTTCATCCTTGATGTTTTAGTTTGTGCAAAGCTTCTTGTAAGCTTCCTCAAATTCTAGATCTGTAATTTTTGCAAATTTTTAGTGGATATATGCTTGGACATCCTCAATTAACAAAACCCTAGGTGGTATGCTTGAAAATTATCTAACATCATCGGGTTGTGAAGCAGCCTCTAGACAAAATTTGTATTTAGGCTCTTCACATGTAGTGTTCTTGATTAGGTTAACCTTTTTATCTTTGGAATTCTTGATCTTAGAAATGCGAGATGTGGTTGCCATTGTTCTTGGAAATTAGGGATTTTCCCACAAATAAACTGTGAGCTTGGTGAGTCTTTAGTTACTCACTTGACTTGCTGTTGCTGCTGTGAATCTTGTTTGAATTCTGTGAATTTTCTTGTGAGTCGCTCTGCAATCTGGTCATTGTTCTTGGCTCTGTTCTCTGCTCTTCACTCTACTCTTCATTGTTAATCACTTTGTGAATGAGTAAGCTTTCCATTTCCTTTTTATAGACAATGCACTAAGTGGTGTAATAAATTCTTTACCCAATTCTCGGTGTTTGAAGATGGAGTCACTCAGGGAACATACTAACTTCATTCTCGATGAGAGTGCAATGCTCAGGGTAAGTGTCAACTCAATTGACCTTTCACATGTTCACTGACGGTGCTTGGTATGTGGCAAAGAAAAATTGTCTTTTACATAATTACCGATGATGCTTAGTTTACATCAACAACTTAGCTTTTATATGTACACCAATGATTCTTGGAATGCATTGACTGATGTGATTGGATTCACAAATTCATAACAAGTACCATAGTGCATCTTTATTCATGCTAGTTTGGCATTTTATCAATGTATAATGGAGCTGATGTAAAATATAACTTGATATAGTGCAGTTCCATACTTACTTGTTCTGCTTAGGTGAGGATGGTGATATCACCAGATCCATTGGATAAGGTGTCACCAATTGTATTGCTTGGTCCAGCATCATCTATGTTTGTAGCTTTCCTCCACATTTTGTTTCTCATTCTTCTAATATATTCAGTGGTATTTCCATTAGAAAAAGTGCTTCTCTTTGTCACTTAGCCTCTGTAGTCCTTGCTTAGATCACCGACCCTATGATAGTGTAAGCATGTCATTCTGGGCTTAGTCCAGCTTCTCACTAGTACATTTCACCCCTATTTTTGACCTAAATTTTTGACGAGGCATTATATTTATTTGTCTTGGTCAAATTATAGAAGGAATTTTTTTATGAAATTAATTCCTGTGTTCATCAAAATTATGATGAACACCCATGTTGGTCAGAATTTTGACCAACACGGGAATTACTTAAAAAAAGATAAAGATATGTATTCATTATGTTTCCATCAGAGACCAAGAAGGGTGGAAGAAGTGACACCATAGAGGGTGGAAGAAGTGAGGGTTTCCTTATGTGTGCCAGTAGTCATCAGACCATAGAGGGTGGAAGAAGTGAGGGCACGGCGAGGTCTCATAGGTAAGCATCAGTAAACAAATCATTCATTTCCACAATGACAAGTATCACAAAAATCCAAATCAGATTTGACACTCTTAGAAAATATTTAGAGAAATGATTTCACTTTATCTAGGTTTCAGAAACATGAGGCAAGAACAAAAACAAACAACACACCTTGAATAATGAAGCGTCCTTGAGTCTATATGAATTCTGAGGACCTTTCAAATGAAAAATTGATAGATCCCCAATATTTTGTCAAATATTTTTTAAATGTAGTAAATAGTAGCTTCTATATCCTTGGAAAATCGACTAAGCATATAGGAAGGGAAGAGACAAGATTTAGTTATTCAATACTTGCCTACATTTCCATGTTGTGATCACATGAGATTAATAAAATTACCCATCGGGTCACAAAATGGAAACAGAGGACAAAATTGAAAAAAAATACTAATCCATGTAAATGCCTAAGATTTAGACACCATTCATCCTAAAGCTTGAGGTGATTTAATTGTAAATTGAGGGGAAAGGAATACAATTGCAATAAAAAAACATGTAAATGGCTGTGATGACAATGGTAATGACCGTACCTTGAGAGAATGGACCCAACTTCATTGCAACAAAAGTTATGTAACTATATGCAATGAAAATGATACTGAGGGCTACCAACATTTTCACTCTCCTAGAATTGAATGTGGGCATGACTACTTGGGCCGCCCTTACAAATAATGTGGTCATTAGAGATAAGAAGGCTGGTATGAGTACACCTTGATGAACACCTTCATCTCTATTTTCAGAACTGTTGAAAAGAGATGTGATGGTAGTATAGTTAGCTGACATAATAACACCTAAAATTATCAACAATATTTTACTATCTTTGTACAAAGCCTCCTCATTTGGTTCTTCTCCTGTTCTGAATAAAACACTAAGTAGAGGCTTTAGTTTCCTTATAATTCCCTTTTCTTTCACATCACTAAGAAGAAGATTTAGCTTCCCTATAATCCCCTTCTTTCTGACATTTTGATTATTAATGTGATCAATAGGGATGCGTACATCTTGCCCCAACTGTACATCAATCACACAAGCCTCTTCAACACTTATTTGAATGTCTACTACTATTCCTCAACCTCCTCTACCTACTTCTACTTGTGACGATTTTGTTCAAATTGAAATCCTAGGATGGATTAGGCTAGAAGATAATGGAAAATACCATATTTTTGACTCAGGAATTGTTTAGGCATTTAACTGCCTGATTGATGCCAATAACATTGTAAGCAGGGGCTCTTTAAAGGGTTTTAGTATAGATGAAAGAGAAATATCATTATCACATTTATTTCTTACAAGAAAATAGGGCATAGTTTCCAAGAAGATATAGAGTTAAAGAGGATGGAAGAATTCATGGTGTACTTATTTTTCAAATATGTGAAAGTTTCCATCTATTTGTGGCTCTATGATATCTAGTGTTGTCATGACCAGACAGATCAGTAAGATTGCAAATTATTAAATTATGAAGAGGTGGTTTTAATGTACATTCATGCTATGACTTAAATCTATTCTATTGTAGGATAAACCTTGTGCTGCATAGTTAGATGTGAGATGATTAATATTTTTATTTTTTTACGATTCAAGAGGCAGTTGTTTCTTAATTGCAATTTGATGTAATCCCTTGGTAACAGGATTTCTCTAAGAACTGGTGTGCATCCACCATTAGTGAATTCCTCAGCATTTCTCCTTGAACTCAAGAGTTTGAAAGGTATGGATTAATTTTTGAGTTCTAAGTCTTGTCAA
The DNA here is from genome assembly GCA_018584345.1 of Thuja plicata. Classification (NCBI taxonomy): domain Eukaryota; kingdom Viridiplantae; phylum Streptophyta; class Pinopsida; order Cupressales; family Cupressaceae; genus Thuja; species Thuja plicata. The sequence continues at coordinate 1,175,618 of MU227483.1, forward strand.
TTTAAATTCAATTATGATTACCATAAATGTTTCATCTAAGTGTACGTGGAAATCATTATTGTCAAACCTAATATAATGTAAGGATCATTGCTTTCTTCTTTGGGCCTTATGAATTCTAACTTTTTGAATGAGGAAAACAATTGTCGAACCTAATATTAATAGAAAAGATAATCAAATTATCTTCCCTTAGAAACTTTTCTCATTAAATAATAATATGGAACTGGATGACCATTGTATTCTTTTCCAAGCCTTATGAACTCAAATTTCTTTTCCAAGTGTTGTGAATTCAAATTTAGTTATTGTTACTGTTAATATATTATTAGTTATTGTGCATGTAACCTAAGCTGTTTCATCCCTTATAAAGTTACTTTATGTATCATAGTATAGATGAAAGAGATATCTCATTATCACATTTCTTTCTTATAAGAAAACAGGGCATAGTTTCCAAGCAGATATAGAGTTAAAGAGGTTGGAAGAAGTCATGGTGTACTTATTTTTCAAATAGGTGAAAGTTTCCATCTATTTGTGGCTCTATGATATCTCATGTTGTCATGACCAGAAAAATCAGTGAGTTTTCAACTTATTAACTTATGAAGAGGTGGTTTTATTGTACATTCATGATACGACTTAAATCTATTCTATTGTAGGATAAACCTTGTGTTGCATATTCAGATGTGAGAGGATTAAGATTTTTATTTTTCTTACGATCCAAGAGTTAGTTGTTTCTTAATTGGAATTTGATGTAATCCCTTGGTAATATGATTGTCTCTAAGAACTGGTGTGCATCCACCATTAGTGAATTCCTTAGCATTTGGGCTTGCACTTAAGAGTTTGAAAGGTATGGATTAATTTTTGAGTTTTGATTCTTGTCAATTCAAATTCAATTATTATTACCATAAATGTTTCATCTGAGTGTACATGGAAATCATTATTTTCAAACCTAATATAACGTAAGGATCATTGTTTTCTTCTTTGGGCCTTATGAATGCTAACTTTTTGAGCGAGGGAAAAAATTGTCGAACCTGATATTAATAGAAAAGATAAAAAATTTATCTGCCCTTAGAAAATTTTGTCATTAAATAATAATATGGAACTCGATGACCATTATATTCTTTTCCAAGCCTTATGAACTCAAATTTCTTTTCCAAGTGTTGTGAAGTCAAATTTAGTTATTGTTACTGTTAATATCTTATTAGTTATTGTGCATGTAGCCTGAGTTGTTTCATCCCTTCTAAAGTTACTTTATGTATTATAGTATAGATGAAAGAGCAATCTCATTATCACATTTATTGCTTACAAGAAAATAGGGCATAGTTTCCAAGCAAATATAGAGTTAAAGATGGAAGAAGTCATGGTGTACTTATTTTTCATAACAAATTTTCTTAAATCAAAGTATTGCATATTTCCATATAGATGTAGATTAAGAGAGGATAAAATAAGAAGACAAAATACTGATTTCAAAGGGCTATAACAGTGATATTCATTAGTTAGAGAAATAACAATGAATATATATAGCAAAATAGACAATATAGCACCATAACATCAAATGTATAAGACAATGCTAAGAGAAGGAGTCGGGAATGAAGGAATCAGTGCAATATAGAGTAAAAGTTATGTAGCAGTGTAAATTCAGTCACAATAATATCCAAATAATTATTGATAAAGACACATGAAGTTGAAAGAGTAATAGTAGATCATGAAGAGGAATGTGAAAATGCTTAACAAAGAGAGGAGTATTTTTTCCAATGATAGCACACATCTAAGATATTACAGTCCAAGATTATAAATAGTGATCTTGAATGGTAATGGATAATGGTTTCACAAAAAAGTGGTGATATCAAAAGATAAGGATAGAGATGCTAAAGTCTTGTGAACATAAAGCAAGATAAATCAAGAAAAAGATACAAGACATTGCCATGACAACTAGAAAAACAAATAATGTGAATAGAGAAGATTTTCAAGAGTGATATGACATCAAACACACAATAACATGACTATCCTAGAACATTGATAAGAGCCATCACAACAGTCAGATCTTTTAGCAGTAAACAATTAATTGCAAAACCCAAATTTATGATCAACAACATCCAAAGAAACAGTCATGATGTGAAATGATAGTTATAATTTCAATGATAAAAATCGTGAACAACAATATCGAATAATGAAACAAATGCTTTGTCATAGAAAATTTTACTATCATAATAGCCACAATAGGTTGTGGAGACAGTTACAAGTATATAGAGGTTCACATCCATGGATTTCAAGAACAACTAAGCAATGATTGACAATTTCATTCAATGTTGAAATTAGTGAGCAAGCAGAGGTATACTTCCATATTTGTAAACAAAATCTATAGACTTTGGAGGGCCATGTCTTTATGTTTTAAATGGAATCACAAGTTTCTTTTCAAAATGGTCCTCTTCAAGAGACCATTATTACAAGGACGGTCACTTGGTATTTAGATATATATTTTAAATGTATGGAAAAGAAGAGGATTTTTTTTTCTTCCTTAATGTTTTGATAGATATTAATGCAAGTTATTTGAAGGAATTTACGGAGATCATAAAATTTGTGTTAAGGTTAATTGATGGTATACTCTTCTTACATTGAATATGTCATTGTTTGGATATGTTATTTGATATCTATTGGGTAGTTTAAAGAAATACTTGTGTACATTGATCTAGGTGATTTGTCTTTGAACAAGTAGCACAATGTTTTTTTAATGCTATGAATTTAATTGGTGTGGTGTAGAATATTGAATCTTGAATTCTATATAGAATCTTGGTGTGGTGTTAAAATTTTTCTTGTTCCTTGATGAGTAGACCTGATTCTACCTTGATTTCCTTTATAACATTTAATCTCAAAATGTCCTTAATTTTATCCTTATTTATTGATGTACCTTTAATGGAAAATGAGGATTCTTCCACTTAGTTACTAAGAACTAAGTTCTGATCTGACTTGCTATCTTGGTTGTTCAATTGCTTCTGATTACTTCAATTGATAAATCTATTTGGCCTTTAGATAGATTAGAGATTCATTTAAGAATTCCTCTCTAACCTTCTATTGTTATTGTGTTTATCTTCTTTGGAAACTGGATATTATGCAAATGTAGAGATATTGATTGTATTTAATTGATGAGGTACTAGGTTGTATGCTGCAACTTCTAATTCTTATTGGGGTTTTATCTTCTGGGAATAATATTTTTGGTTTGACAATATAGTCACTAAATGTCTCAAAATTACTAATTGGACTGTGACTAACTAGTTGTTGAGTTTGTCTCATTTGATGGTTAATTTTTCCTAATAAAATGCTCACCGCATGTTACTGAGGCTGACTGTCTATGGAAGTGTTGATTCAATGTGTGCCCTAAACTCCCCCAATTTAATGATTGGATGATATAGGTCTTATGTTTGATGTTGCCTCCTTTTTGGTTTAATTCATCTGATGGGTCATCGATGAATTTTCACTATCAATATAATTCGGGACTCTCTAATTATATGTGGAAATATTTGGCATCATTTAACAATTACCAAATCCTATAGCGTTGAGTAGTTCTTTAGATATTTTATTGATTGACATTGAAAATAATCATTCATTGCATATATGAAAAAGTATACAACTATCTTATGGTGGTTGTTGATGTGTAGACCATAGTATGATTCAATCCTCTCCCACAACAATGTTAAGATGAAGTATGAAGCTAGGGTTGTTTGACAAAAAATAAGTTATGATTGGAAGCCATGATCAGTTTGGTGTGATATTCATGATTAATGTAAATTTTCCGAAAGGTAGAGATTATGGTTAAGATGATCAGAACTAATGTTGTTGAGTTGTGGAAAGGATAATAAGAAGTTTCCTGGTTGAACATGGATTAGGGACTAATAGTTTCCAAGGAATAGTCCTATGGATTGAGGTTTTTAAAGAGTGTCCAAGGAATAGTC
>MU227483.1:1193511-1260924 GCA_018584345.1 Thuja plicata
CTCTCAATCTCTCATTATTCTCATTATTGTATTGAGCTCATTGCTCTCATCTTTTAGGCTTTTTGCCATATTCTTATTCACAAAGGGGTTTTTCTTTGCTTTTCCCCTTACCAAAATCTCTTGGCTCCTTGTTGATTCTTGAAGTACTTTGTGGTTGATCTTGCAATCTTCTCTCCTTTGGTTGTGGTAAAATCTTCCATGCATTTCATTTTCTTGGATTAATACTTGTTTAAGCTTTCATTCTTTTCCAAACTTACATGTGTTGCTTTTTGCAGACCTGATTTTGATCATATTTTGATTAAGTTGTTTCATTAGGATCTCACACAAATCCATCTAAATTCCTTTTGTTACAATCTTGTAAGTTGTGCTTACTGCTGTTGCAGAATTGTTGCTCATTCTGCTAGCCTGAAAAATTGTGTAACCAATAACACATGCACCAAATTTTAACTCTTTGTCAGTGATTGTGTTTACTTTGAGACCTTTGTTGTCTCCTTCTGCATTGGTCAGTTTTGTAACTTCTTTCATGGATGGATGTTTGTGTGCCCTAGGCTTGTTGGTTATCAGATAACCAGTGACAACATGAAGAACATCCTTTGTTATTTGCTTGGGTTGGTCTAGCCATAGTTTGTTATCATGCGTCCTTCTCAAGACTAACTTAATCCATTCTGTCTTGAATTCCCTCAGGAAATATAGGACATTGGTTAACCCTTTGACCTCCAATTGTTTGTGTTCTTCTTTCAGTTTTCCTTTGGCATCACATAGCTTCTTAAAAGCTTCATCAATTTCTAGATCACCTATCTCTATGATTTTGCAGTGAATGTAAGACCTAACATCTTCTATGAGTAAAACCCTAGGCAAAATTTTTGAAAATACGCCAGCTTCATCGGGTTTCAATGCAATTTCTGGACAGATCTTGTATTTAGGTTCTACACATGTGTTGTTCTTGATTAGTTTCACCACATTCTTCTTTTCATTCTTCAACTTAGCAGTTCTTGATGTAGTTACCATTGAAATCCAAGTACTTAGGTTTTTCTTGAAATTAGGACTTTTCTTGACAAAATAGTAACATAAATCTTTTAGTGTCTTTGCTACTTACTTTGATTCACAATGGTGATGAGGAATCTATTCTCTGTATGTTGAATCAATTTGTAGACACTTCTACTTTCTGCTCTTTAAACGCTTTGATGTCACTCTGCTTTCTCTTTGAATCGCAGGTGAAAAATGAAGTTGTCCTGTCGACTATTTATAGACTTTTTCTACCTAAGTCTTTGCATTGAATGGTCAGCAACTCATCGGGATGAGAAGACAAGTTTGGTCGGGAGGATGTTTCCAATCATTGTCAGTGAAGATATGATGATTAGGGAAGTTGTTTTACCACTTTGATTTTATCGATGGATATCGGTGTTCTTTCATGACTACTTCTAAACTTTTCCCTTTTTACCGACGGTCATCAGGTTATATTGGCATTTTACCAGATTTACTTTAGAGGACCAACAATTCCTGATAAGCGTAAACAACTCATTATTGTGTTCACCGATGAATTTTGGCAAGTGTTTAGCGACGGTGTTACATTCTTAGATTAGTAACAAGTAAAGTAGTATGCATCTTTGGTTCACACAGATTTTGTTTATTTATCAATTTATATAATGGAACTGATGCAAAATATAACTTGGTATAGTGCAATTCCATACTTACTTGTTCACCTCAAGTGGGGTTAGTGGTGTCACCGGATCTATTGGATGGGGTGTCACCATTTTCATTACTTGGTCTAGCTTCATCATTGCTTGAAGCTTTTATCCACATTTTGTCTCTTTCCCTCTGGATATCTTCAATGGTGTTACCATTGGGATATGTGCTTTTTTTTTCAATCTGTCTTTGTAATCTTTCTTGAGATGACCAACTTTATGATAGTGTAAGCATGCCATTCTAGGGTTTGACTATCCTCTATACCTTTTGGTCCATGCTCTCATGTAGTTTGCAGCAATGTGACCATATCTACCACATGTTGTATGGTTTGTCCAAGTGTTGTAATCCCATATATATTGATTACCGATTTTTTTGGTTGATAAGGAACTTCTTTACCTTTTGGCTTCCATGCTTGCCTTTTCTTTTTCCAGCAATATTCAGATGTGTGCCCATTCATCTTGCATGTAGGATAGTATCTATCCATGTAGGTTTTCTTCTTTGGCTTTTCTATCTTTCTCTTTCATTCATAAGCCTTATGTCCTTTCTTGTTACATTTATAACAGAATCCTATGAATGAAGATGTAGATGTAGATTTAGGAGTACCTTTCATTTTACCTCTGCATGTATTTGATGTGTGCCCTTGCCTTCCACAGTGCTTGCATATTTTCTTCCTTGGTCTTGGATTTTTGTAGACATTCTTTGGATTTGATGATTCTCCATTTTCGGTAAATCCTATACCGCTGTTGTTGATGACTCTTTGTTGTCCCTCAAGAAAGTCATCCATTCTTTTATTTCTTTCTTTAGCCTTTCTGATAATCTCATTGTGTTGTTGTTGAATTGTAACCTCATGTTTTAGCTTTTCATTTTCTTCTCTTAGTTCACTGATAATTTGTATTCTCTCAATGAGTTCCACATTTATTCTACTTGCTTCTTGACTCATAAGGATAATCTGATTTGTGAGATCATGGTGATGCTCAGCATGTCTTTGAATTTCCATTTCCTTTTCCTATAGTTTCTTTGAAATCTTCCTTCTATCATCAATAGCAAGTGTTCTTTCTATTTTAGCTTGTCTGGCAGAACTCATCACATCAATCATTCTTACCATCTGGGTCTCTTGACCAATTTGTAGCATCTTTATTTTCTTTGTCAGATGTAGGTTGATCTCCTTTAGATTTGTGATGTTCTCTTCTGATGTATATGATACATTACTTGCATTTGATCCTAGAGATTTAAAGAAGTTTGGAATCTCTTCTTCTTGATAGTCTATTTCATTGTTCCTGGTAGCCATACCTTTTCTTTCATCCAACAACTCTCTCATCTTGATTCTTGCTTCTTTATAATGTTCATAGAACATCTGTATCTCAAGCTTTTTGTTCTCAATATTCTTATCAAGTTTGTACTTCTCCATTGTATGACCTTTTCTCTTTAGCCTTTAATCTTTTCAAGAAGATACTCAGCTCTGATACCAAATTTTTGGAATTGATGGGAAGTAGTACTGAGAGGGGAGGGGTGAATCAGTACCTCTAAAACTTTTATCACCTTACACAATTTATCATTAGTAATCATTCAATTCTAATTTACCAACCAGTACTGTTATTCGTTCTTATGCATCTAATGTTTGTTCACAATCTTTAATAGTTTTCAATCATTCATAGTAACTTTCATGAAATTGACAAACACATAACACAAGATATGATATCGCAGAAAACTCCTATTAGGAAGTAAAAACTGTAGTGGGGATGACACCCACAAAACTTCACTATCTGTAGAATGGAAGGGAGCCAGTTAAGGCTTACAATTTGATCACTTTTGATGATCTACCCTATTAAGAGTATTAAGGTGGAGACCTATTAAGATCTACTCTGTTAAGAGTTTTAGCAACACTGATTTAAGTGTGCACTCAGTAATGAGATTTACAATAGGACGGTTAAGCCCACCTTTCTTGAAAGGATCTCATTAGTGTACTTCACTTGTTAGAATGAGTACAAATGTTGACCTGACTGTATGCAATCTACCATTGCTGATTTATAGATCCATTAAAGCCTTTACAATAATAATATCACCTTAAGTGATTGATGAATACCTTTTCTCTGCTTACCGGTAGCCTCTGTTCTATTCTTGAAAACTGATTTGATTATGTTTGTGTTCTTGTGCATGAATTCTATGTCTGGTCTTTAGTTTCTCTTCGCGGCTACTATCTTCGTTGAACAACAACTTCTCAAAGGATTGAGCACCTATTTATACAAGTATTGACCTATCTTAGAATTCACGATTTACAATGTTAACTCTCAGATCCAAGGTTTACAACTTGACCTTGATCTTTAGTTTGCATGTTTTAAAATAGTAAAACTAGTTAAAACAATAACAATTATATTTCTTCCTCTACACATAATGGATTTAAAAGCAAATCAAAAAGTTATAAATACAACTTTAGTGATTTATCTGACGTGGAAAGTCATATCCACTTTTTTGTGGGATGTAACTGACTATCGATTCTTGGCTGTCGGTTTGAACTTGCAGTATGTCGGTGTTCCTTGACTAAACCATTCATTGGGTTCCTTGTATTTGTCAGTTTCCTCTCTTTATTGCACTGTCGAGTAGCACTGTTGTTACTCATCGAGTATCGTTTACCTTTTTGTCACCGGGTAACACTTAACAGTGTTTGTCGGGTAACTTTGGTATAGGATAGTGTTGTGCCTTGTCTGTCGGTATAGGGTAAACCAATGGTGTAGATCATGTTTTTCTCTAAGTATACTAATGCACAAATATAATTCCTTCATGTAGCACCCACGGAAGAAGATAGAAAGATTGGCTTAAAGGAAGGCTATAAAGCCATGGTTGAATGCCTACACCAAATCCAATAGTCTACTGCATCGGTTCACACATAGGTAAGTAGGCCAAATGAAAATGATTTCAAATTGAATACTTGAAAGATAACCTATTTAATGTTTATTTAACCCCTTTAGCGCATGAAATTTCAATGCAACCTTCTAATCCTAGCACAAAACCTCTACATGACGAAGACCCTGATGTGCATCACAGTGATGGAGGTATTCATTTTCTATTGAACATTAATTGTGTAATTTTTAATACAAGTTAATATTTTAAATTAAAATTGGTGTAACCTTTCTTGTGTACATTTTAGAGCATGCAGAACGTCATGGTGAATGAGTGGAGGATGATTCAAGTTTTCACCATATTCGAGATGATGTGACATTTTCAGGTAAAGAAAATCTTTGTTATGTTATTTTAATTTTTTTTTTATCGGTTGTTATCTTCTTTTAATTAATGAAATACTTGTAACACTAATATAAAATGTTGTGCATCTAACCCATTTAGTTTTTATTGTAGTGGATACCCCTTTGGCACACCAGCATCCTCCTACACCTAGGAAGAGGCATTTATTGGGTTCACAAGAAGAAGAGGAGGGTAATGATGAAGATCTTGATGCTTCGCTTAGCCGTTTCATGCCAAAACTAAGGAAGAAACTAAAAAAACAAGATTGCAATAAACCTTTTTTGATAATATATTTACATTGTCTTAATGAATGTAATTTTGTGCTACTAAATGTTGATGATTTATTGATGAATGTCCAATTGTTAATTAATTTTAGGTGTTATTGAATTTTATGTGATTATAATGATTGAATGTTATATTTCATAAATAGTTGAATGAATGAATGAATGTTAGATGTTAATTGGGAATTTAGAGTGATGTTAGGGGGGAGCCAAATGAGCTTCCACCTTCATGTGGTTGGCTTTGTTAAGTAGATAATATTAAACTATTCTCGAAACCAAGGGAAGCTCGCACTAAATTGATGCAGATCCCTAGTCTACTATCCCCTTAAGGAGCCCAAATCAACTCAAGGATTCTACAAGTGTCTTGGAACTCACTCAAGGAACCCAAATCAACTCAAAGATTCTACAAGTGTTCTGGTTCAAAACACAATTTCCTTTCCTAATAGGGAATAGAACATGGAATTACATATACTTATGCTTATAGAAAATCATAGAATCTGCATGTAATCTTCACAGGGAACTGCACATATTCTTTACAAAAAGCAGAATGAATTCTTCCATATAAATGTGAACCACACTTATATTTTCTTCTTTAAATTTGGTTGTAACTCTTATGATATTACATTTCTTTTTTTGACATTACAGACTTTATGTCCAAAAAAGTTTTATTTTATATTCCTCACAACTTTTCTTGAAGAGATATGATTCTCCCAAGAGTAGAAACCTTTTGTTAATTAATTGATGCCTTCTATTAGTTTTTCTTTCTTTCTTTAACTGACATAGAGTGTTTTCTTTCCACATAATAATTGTTATTACACACCCTACAAAGTTGTACCCTTTCATGAAATCCCACATGATAGGAATATAATCACACCTTTTTGGCTATATGTTGTCTACTCTAACATATTGTCATTTGCTACCTCAGTCAAACACTATCGATGCCTTAATTTTGTCGAATACAATCACTGCTCTCTTTTGTCTTTATATTTTATTAAAATTCTAATACAATCATTGCCTTTTGTATTTTCTTGACTAAGTGAATCACATCATATTGTTTGCTACCTCTATACAAATCGTATCTCACATATTTAATCAAATTGTTTCCTTGTGTTTTTCTATATAATCACATCACTACTTTATTATTCATTAGATCACTATTCATATTCATTTCATTGTTGTTCATATTTCCAAAATTTGTTGATAATTATTTTTGTTGATGAAATCACTGCCATAGATTCTTCTAATATCATCATTGATTATTAACCTCTTCTATCATTAGTTGTTGTTCTTTGATTTTCTTTATCAATGATTTAATTGCAAATTATTGTCCTAGATATAGTCGGCTAGCATATATCTTCTAGATGGAGACTACCTTTGCTACATATTCAACAATCATAGGATCAACTACCATTATTATTCTATTCAAATTGTTGTGTACTCATGATGAATTCACCATTGTAATTCTACTTTACTTGATTCAACATGTTCTGATATTTGTTGCCAATGAGTTTGGCGTCTTTTCATCAATATAGATTATACTCCTAAAGTCAATGAGCTTCTTCAATTAGACCTTCAGACAAAAACATCTTAGAAGTAATGATCTTCTCTACCTCCAAAACAAATCCATGTTTGCACGTTATGCAAAACACAGTTTTGTTGTCATCAACAACCTTTAGATTAGTATATCACTGTTGAAAAATTATTAATATGTTAATGGCTACTCCTGAAGTGTAATCTTCATGTTACATTATAACCTCAACTAGCTTGTAATTCCATCTAGCATTCCAAATTTGACCATCAACTTTGTAAAGGCCTTCCTGTTAACGAGCTCTATTATGCTTTCCTATATCTAGATATGATTAATTGATAAGCGTTCAATTCATTTTGTTTTAGTGATAAGTAATCAACTTAATGTCTTATATGTATTTATATGCACTCTATGTGTTAAATGCTACAAGTTAACTTCTTCATATGCCTTGTTATCTGAATCTCTAGGTTAGGGTTTGTATATCTCTTTATCAATTCATAAGGCTTAAGATGGATTATATCATGCTAGCAATCAGTTTATGTATGTATACATGTACACTTGTTTCCTTACTTGTTGATTGCAGGACTCATCTTCAAAGTACAATGGAAAAAATATCCTACTTAGTAAGCCACCTCTCTAACCCTAGTTATTGAAATTGTGTTGTAGGGTACAATTTAAGGCAAATTCTAGAAGGGGAAATTACAAAAGAGCTACTATATGAGTTTTTGTATTAATGACATGGAATGTATTTAACAGATTTATTTGGTTCTATGTAGGATGCCTTCTAGTAGGCTTTTATATGATTACTAAGAACTTTTAGGATGCAAATGCAAGCTGCAACTGTCATAAATAGGATCACACTTGAAAGAATTCCATTCTAAACTTTTAATTTATTATGTTACCAATATGATTAATAATACCTTCTCTTAACATATCAAAAAAACATGTAGTAATAATAATAATAATATATAAGGTTATGCCATATAAGTCATGCTACTCAAGCCTACAATTTTTTTTAAAATAATACTGTCCTTTTTTCCTATATCCCATTGTCATGTTTTGTACACTCTCAGAATTTAATGCTAATTTGGTTCTTTGAACAAATTAAAAACTAAGTGTTAGATTTGTTAAACTTCTGGATTAAACTGTGTATGATATTTAATCTAGAAGTCTAATAAATCTAACAATATGGACCACAAAAATTACATGACTCTACAAACAAAGTGGTTTAAGTCTTCTCAGTTCTCACCTATTAGGACCTTGGGCATTTCATTTACTTTTTTACTTTCATTAATTCTCCTTGGTTTTTATTGGTGTGAGAGATGTACATTAATGAAGCATTAGGAGACATCCAAAAACACCCCCTACTTGCCAGACATCTGTCCAACAGATAGGAGATACCTACCCTCCTCTAGGTCTCATAGTTTCCAAATATTTTAGGGCTAGGGATAAGATCAGAAGTTATATACATTAGTCATATCAATTTAGTGGGAGAATGATCTCATGTAATTCCTTGATCTTTATCCAATAACGTTAATGAAAATTATCTACAGATGAGCAAATGATGATGCCCATATTTATCCTTAATTCTATTGACTGTACATGACACACATTTAGGTAAGTTGATACATTCCATATTAAATATTAAGATTTTGTGAAACTCTTGATACACATATATATCCTTAAGTCTATTGACTGTAGATGGCACACATTTGAGTGAGTTGATAAATCTCATATTAAACATTAATCTTTTGTGAAATTCTTGAGGTTGATATTGATATTTTTCAAAATCTTTGAAGGAAATTAAAGGCTACGCGATGATTAACATCATTCAATTTCAAATGTTGTAAAATGACTATTACTATTATCTTTCTGTAGTGTAATTAGTAAATAGCAAGTAAATAACAGATTGGATGTGTTTTATTCAACGAACCTACACATGTAGAATTAGTATGGTTATGAATCAAAGAGAGAAATGGGAAAAGATAAAGAGATGCCCCAATAAGTTTTTATTACCTTTATGTGCAACTAGTGAGCCCTACTTATACTTGGCCTATAAATTCATTTGAAAGAAATATTCATAGGAATGCAATGTCATTATCATAATTGCGTGCAAGCATTCTCCTTTTTTTCACACTTCATTGTCCATTCATGCCAGCTTGTGGCCGCTATTATTTGATTTCATTGAACCTGCACCCGTGACTTAAAGTTCTTTCTACCATCTCTTTGAAGACTGTACCAAGGATCTCATTTCAATTACACTATTTCTGAAACAAGGATCTCATTTTAATGAGAGTATTTCTGACAGCTATATGCATAATTATATCTCAATTCTCTTATTATGAAGGACTAGCATTATTATTTTCTAACAAGTGTTAGTTATTAGCCTTCCACAGTCCATATTGATGTGATTATAATCTTCTGGGTTTAACTATGTTCATTTTTCTCATCAATGTTTTGAATCATAGTCTATGATTCATCATCATTTGGCTTTCCTCTCTAGCTCTCCATCCTGATGATGAATCATAGAATATGATTCTAGAATGTTTGTCATGTTTCATATATTATAACTTTGCAAACCTCAAATATTTAACATATCAAACAGTGATTTTTAGTATATTTCGGTTAAGATTTTTTATAGATAATAAAATCTCTTTAAATTTTTTATAATCATACTTCAAAAAAATTAACAATTGTTAAAATATTAATAAAAAAATATGCTTTACACATCACCTTGTTTACTTCTAATATTTCTTTCTATTTTCTTTGTTTAATTTTTTTAGTGAATGGTGTGAAACCCATAGCATATTATTAAAATTATGAAAACTAGAACATGTGAAAAGCCACCCTATTAATCCTTAAACTTATCTTATGCTCCAACTCGACACCTAAAAGAACTTTCCATGTTGATGCTCAACCAAATACATCCACTTCAAAAAAAATCTTATCACCAACGAATTGAAAACTTTGATGAAAGTGTATATACTATAATAGTCCTCTTTGATCATCCTACAATGAACATACTAGTATACAGGTATCATGTCACTTTCACATCTTTTTAATACAATATGGGGATAGACAAAAGTAATCCACTACATCATACTCTACATTGTTCAACATTCGTACAAGGTGGAGAATTAATGTTTTTCATTTTGATAATTCCTCACATTAAGAGGTGTTAAAATAAGATTTTACGATAAATATGAATGGTCAAGAAAATCAAGACAAGTTTATGTAATGACATCTTAAAATCCAAGCTAATATAGATATGTTTTTAATGATGCAACTTGTGTTTTACATAACGAGTGGGCTTTAGTTTAGACAATCAACTAGCATTAATAGGCTTTGTGATCTTTTGAAACCAATATTCCTATCTTTTGCAACTAATAGGGAGGGGCAATCTTACTGATAGATTTTGATAGATTTTGATCAACAAACTTTGGCTTTGGGATTTTTCTGATTCTAATTCCTCTTTCCCTTTTAACCTAGATATTCTCCCAACTGACTAACCATGATCATTCTAAGCTCCAATAACCTTATAAAAAATCTCCAAATAATCCAATTCTAGTGCACAACACAAACTGATTACCCTATATTTCAAATCATCCTCAAAGCCCAAAATCCATCTATATGCAATCCTCCCAAGTCATCATATTTGGTGTTTAATATCTTGTTGAATTGTGTTTTTCTTTGTCACTGCTTTCAGTGCTTACATTATTTATCTTAAACATTTAAAAGGAAAATATTGAATATTGTATTCCAAGCCAATTTGATGAGTTTGGTCTTAGGGATTTGAACTTAACATATCAGCTTTGCAATACATTGTCTTTCCAAATTGTACCTTAATTTTCTTTCTTCAAGTTTTGAGTTAATAAGAGGGTTGGCCAAGGTTCTAGCTGGACAAACAAACAAAACAAATTGTTTGAAAAGGCCATAGGTGTCTATCGCAAAGATACACCCGATAGATGGGTAAATGTGGCTGTCATGGTTGATAGGAAATCCCCCGCTGAAGTGAAAAGGCACTATGAAATTCTAATAGATGATTTGGAAAGCATTGAAGTAGACCACGTGCCTTTCCCCAACTACAAATCCCCAAGTTCTAAAAAAGATGGCTCTTAAAGAGGAATTCCTGAAAATTGAGGAGACAAGAAGAGCATCTTTGCAATATTTTTACCAGTGAGCATCATGAAATTTTTAACTTAGAGTTATGATGGTGTAAATGTACAATGCTAAAGATGCTTCCAAGTATTTTTTGCTTTGTTTTGAGGTCATATGTACTTGTTTTCTCTCTAAGTATTCTCTATATCACAGTAGACCAAGAGTGCTTCTCCATGAGATCAAGTACACACAAGCTGAGGCACTTATTCATATTTAAGATTTATTTCACCTCTATTTCTTGAGAATGACATGTAAACGAGTTCTTACTACATTTCAATCTTTTTCTTTGGGAGTCTAAGTGAGATTCTACTTTACGTAGATATTAGCTTGCATCCAGTTCAAAAGTATAGCTTTTACTCAGTGAAGCTATAGACTAAGGAATGTATTCTTTGGAAGTAAATTGAGCATATGCTTCCTGTCTGTTTAATCACTTAAGCAAAGATTACTTTTTATTGTTAATATTATAGTTTTTTAGTTTAGTTTTAATTATGTGGGGTTACAAATGGGGATGCCATTTCTATTATGAATACATGGCATTGAGGTGAATAGTCTAAGTTTATGAGTTCGGTAGTATAACTGAAACGTAAAGATCATGAAAATAATGTCCTGTAAAAAATTGAAATATTAAATCACTGACTTGAATACCAGCATCACCAACGTGAAGATTCACTTCTCACTTAACTGCAATCTTTTATTACAATGTTTCTTTCCAGAATCTCTTAGGGAAAAGGGTTTATATAGGAGAATCAACAAACCACTGTAACAAGGGTTCAAAAATTGGAATCAAGTGACACCACTGTGAAACTTTGTGCAACAATTAGACAACTACTACATTGACTTCACCCCATGTTTACCCTTAACGCCTCTAATGAACTATCAATTCCCATGCTTGAATCATAATACTTTTCTCATAATATGACCATAATAATATCTTATCTTTTTCATGGTATCCATAATTGTATCTTATCTTTTTCATGGTATCCAGCTTCACAAAGTAATTTGCAAAAGAATTGCTCTTCTCAAAATAGTGGTTTCAATTAAGAAATAGATATTTCAACAACGTAGGGTTTAGTGATTTTTCTATATCACAAAACCAGTGTATATTTGATCTATGTTGAGATGGCTCTATTTGTGCTTGTTTATATACTGTATAATATCGATAAGAAAATGAATAATCTGCAGTGTTGATGATATTGTGAATACCTTCACAGATTTTTATAATGGCATGCTATTTATTGTTTGCCCTAGATAACTTGGTTTCTTTCATTGTACAAATTATGCAAATCATGTACAGGCAATTCATGGATCTAAACCTAAAATGAGGCTCCTGAAGGGAGGTTTTACTGTTACATCAATTTCCAGAAGGCGGGAATTAAAATAGAGAAAAAGAAAACAAAAAAAAATAGATGAGAAGCAAAGAGGAAAAGATATATAACAGATACGCTGAATGTGTATATGTGATCGGTCTCTCCAATCCTGATAAGCATCTAGAGTTCTTTGTAAATGTTATCATGTAAGGCATATATTATAAAATTATATGTATAGTTTAATCTAAACTATAGTTATATATTTAATCTCTTTTGTTCATTTCAGAGTATTTAGTTAATATAAGACTTATATCTTAAAATATTAAACATATATCGTAATATATTCCTAACTATGGACATCGGCCATGTAATATGGTGTCTATTTTATTCTACTTTTTTTAAATATAAATAATAATCAATCCTTCTATATCCTTGGTGATTTTCTTATACCTTCCAAATCAAAATATTTAACTCATCATAGTTATGGTTTGAAGAATGTTTTTATAGTAAAGACTAATTTCTTTTTTATCTCGACACAGCTTCAACAAAGAATGAGAGACACTAACATAGTCCAAGGTCAAAGTACCAACACAACATGTGAGACACTAACCTCATCAGAATACAAGATATAAGAAATGTAGACCATCAAAAGACTAAAAATTGCACCCTAAAATCGCTTGAAGCATCAGATGCCCAAATGATAGGGAGATATACAAACGAACATCCTTCAAGTATGACTTCAAGCATTGGATTCCCAAAGATAGGAAGAGAGAAATACAACATTGCTAGAAGAAGGCAACTGTGAGTGGTTTGGCTATATTTGAAGCCAGGTAATTTGACTAAATTAAGTTTATATTCTTGTAATTTGTTTGTTGATATTGGGAATTGTGACCATGAGTATGGACATGACTAATTAATGTGTATGAGAAGGATACATATAAGGACATTGGAGGAGTGGATAGAGGTATGTTTTTAAGGGCACTACTCACTTTTGCTCTTCCTAGTCTAGATGACTTTTATCTTCAAAGTTCTACCTTTTCTACTGATGAAATGTAACTGATTGAATGTTTGAAGATGTTAAGTTGATCACCAAAATGCAGAAAGATAATGCAAGACATTAAATTAGTTAATGGATTGTATTGTCATTGATGTCAAATTGATATAATCTAATCAGTTATAATCAAAGTGTCAAAGACTTCAGAGAATCAGAGAGAGAAAGATTATTCTTTCAGTAATGCATAAAAGACAAGCACTCACTAAGTGAATTCAAACACCAATGGCTAGTGGAACCCGAAGGACAAAGATAACCAAAATTTAAGTCACAGTGATTCCCGAGCAAAGAAACCGATGAGCATTACCAAAGAGTAGAATCAAAAGCATTACCGATGGCCAAAATTACAGTGTTAACCGACGAGCAAAACTTTGCAGTGAAGCCCAAAGAACAGACAACCCCGATGGATAGACAACACCGATGGAGTAGCCCAAGGAGAAATGAAGTGTTGACCAAAGCTATCAAAGAGTTAAAACACCGAAGTTAACTGGAGTTCATAAATGACAAAATATCTAGCTGGCAGAGCTAAAAGATATACTTAACTGGTTGTTGACATTGTTTTAATCAACAAGTTTAAGCCAGAGATAAGTAAAGGATTTAAAGTTGTTTTATCTAGTTTTCTACAAGATAAAATAAGATTTATGCTTTAAATCAAGATTGGATAAGATTGCAGATCATGCCAAGTACAATAAAATCAATAAGAGAGAAACGGTGATATCATGTCTATAAAGAGACAACTTAATTCATTATGAATTAAGGGGAGTGAATGAAAAAGAGGATGCTAAAGAGAAATTGATAAAGAACAAATTCATACAGTCCTAATCAATCAAGCTGAGGAAAGAGCTAAAGATTTATGTGGACATCGAGCAACAAAGCATAGCATCATCGAGAAGAATAATAAGTGGAGCAAAGGTATTGAAAAGATATATTGATCAGAATGATTTAATGAGATTACAATAGATCTAAAAATTTGCAAGTATAAGTTGTATATGTGAACAGATCATTTAATATTTCAGTTTAACCATTGATTTAGAAATTCTCTTAACCGAGAAGGATTTAAAGATCCTTTCTATATTGAGATACATCCCAAGGAGTATGAAAATTTTTGATCATGAAGATAACATGAGATGCCAGATACCATTTGACAAACTACACTGGGTTTGGTCATAGAATGTAGTATAGAGATGCCCAATATCAAGTGACAAAATAATATTTTAAATCCTCTAACAAGGTCACACCTAATAGTGTGTTTGTAACCTTTAACATGGTTGGCACTTCACCGAACTCACTTCAGAAGAGTGAAAATCTTGGGTTACGGTCCCAAGTGGTTTTTACCTTAATAGGGCTTCCACGTTAAAAATCCATGTGTCAATGTGTTTATGAGTCATTACTTTAGTGTTTTGCATTATGTACATAACTAATCTGGATTGATCGGTATACACTAAGCAATATATTGTTTTTTGGTAAATCAAAAACTGCTATTCGGTAAACACAAAGAATAAGGTTTAAAAGATAACTCCGAGTAGTAGTTATTTGAAAAGTATATTTGAAGGCATATATCTTTTAGGACTAAAGATAACTAGAGGCTTAATATTGTGGTACTAATTTTTTGGGTTGATTAATTGGAATATTTTTGAGGCCACTGATTCACCCCCCCCCCCCCCCCTCTTAGTTATTTCTAACAATTGGTATCATAGCTTATGTGCTTAGAAAGGGAGATTAATAGTTCAATCAAAAGATCACAAGATGAACAAACGAGATGTGCCCATGTTGAATAAAGACAACTTTGCATCATGGAAAAGAAGAATAAGACTCCACCTATTAGGTATTGGTAATGATGTTACTCAACACCTTGATATTGAATATGTGTTTCCTACAGGTCCTCATACTCCTGAGAAATTAAGAGAAAAGCATGAGCATAATTGCATGATGATAGAACTTGCCTCATCACTATCTGATGCTGAATTTGAAGATGTCAAAACCTGCACCTCTGCAAAGAAAATGTGGGATAAGTTGAGGCTTGTACATGGAGGAGATGCTAATGTACTAAGAGCCAAGGCATAAATCCTAAGAGGGAGGTTTAATGACCCAAGGATGAAAGAAGGAGAAAATATCAATCAGTATAGCTGCAGAATTAAAAAGGTAGTCAATGCTATCTGAGGAGTTGGAGGTGTACTTGAAGAGGAGACTGTGGTAAGTAAAATATTAAGAACCTTACTCCCTGTATATACTATTAGAGTATTTGCTATACAAGAAATGAGAGCAGTTTCAAACAATACAGTTACTCTAGATAGTCTGATTGGTAGAGTGATTTCATTTGAGATGAATAACTTTGATAATCGTGTCTTACCATCTATAGAATCTGCATTCAAATCTTCTTTGAATATAAGTAAGTCAAGTCATAGATGCACTATTAGGAATGACAGTGAAAGTGATAATGAGGATCAAGGACTTGATGAGATTGAAGCACTAATGGCAAGAAGATTGCAGAGAGGCAAAGGTAGATACAAAGGTAAATTACCACTTGTATGTTTTTATTGTAAAGAGGTTGGACACTTTGCTGCAAGATGTCCTAACAGAAGAAAAGATGACAGAAGTAATGACAAAACATATGAAAAGAAGTTTGACGGACGACATGATAATAGAGATCACCGAAGAAACTGACAAACTAAAAGAATGGATACCCAAGACTAAAAGGACAATGAAAAAAAATCTTGTTACCTAGCTGAGAACAGAGCTGATGATATTGACACCGAATCTGAAGAAGACATTGAGATGGTATTTGTAGCCATGAAGGATGATTCAAAAAAAGAAGAAGAAAGGTATGTATAAACTACACTCATATTTAAGGTTAGTAAGAATGATGTCTGGATCATAGATAGTGGCTGCACTCACCACATGACTGGTGATAAGAAAAATTTTGAAACTTTTGAATACTATAATGGTGGTTCAGTAAGAATGGGTAATGGCACACCTTGTCCAATTGAAGGTAAAGGAACCATAATGTTGAATAACCTGATCAAATTTGAAAATGCTTACTGGGTAAAAGGACTGAATTATAATATGTTAAGTGTTTCATAGTTGAACACTAGAGGTCACCAAGTAGCATTTGAGAATAAGAAGGAAAATATCTTCAATGAATCATGAAGGTTGATCAGAACTAGTGAGCAGACAAAAGGTAACCTTTTCTATCTTGATGACATTAACACCACTTGTTTAATGGCTAGAAATGAAGACATATGGTTATGGCACAAAATATTGTGTCATGTGAATTTTGACAACATGATAAAGATAAGAAATAAAAGAAAATTCAGAGGCTTACCGAGCATGTCAAAGCCTGAGCATATCATGTGCAAGAACTATCAAAAAGGTAAGATAACAAAGACTAGTTTCAAGAGTAAAGCCCATATATCTAATGCAATTCTAGAATTAGTCCATACTGATCTATGTGGACCCATGAGGACAAAGAGTTACTATGGAGATAGGTATTTCATTCTCTTTGTTGATGATTATTCTAGAATTATGACAATTATGTTCTTAAAACATAAATCAAAAGCATTCAAGATGTTTAAATGGTATAAGACTATGGTAGAAAAAAAGTGATAAGAAATTAAAATTCTTAAGGTCAGATAGAGGAGGGGAATTTATTTAAGATGAATTCACTAATTTCTCTAATGAACATGGAATTAAAAGACAAGTTTTGGCACCAAGAACACCACAGCAAAATGGAATTGCTGAGAGAAGAAATAGATCAATTGTTGACTATGCAAGAACATTGATGATTGAGAAAAGAACCACTCAAACTTTCTAGAGGGAAGCTGTCAGTACTGTTGTCTACACATTGAACCAAGTACAATTGAAGAAGGACA
Organism: Thuja plicata; assembly: GCA_018584345.1. Lineage (NCBI taxonomy): Eukaryota > Viridiplantae > Streptophyta > Pinopsida > Cupressales > Cupressaceae > Thuja > Thuja plicata. Next base: position 1,210,629 of record MU227483.1, read on the forward strand.
CAAAGAAGACACCCTATGAGCTTTGGTATGGTTACACACCCAATGTAAGTTACTTCAGAATCTTTGGTAGTCAATGTTATATTTTGAAGGATGATAGAAATGGAAATCTGGACTCCAAAAGTCATGAAGGTATCTTTCTAGGGTATTCCACCAAAAACAAGGCTTATAAATGTCTTAACAAGTCATCTAACAAGATCATTGAAATTGTAAATGTAAAGATAGATGAATTTACAGAAAATAATGATAAGGAAAGAAGAAGAGAACCAGAGGACTACAACAAATTTGTTTATACTGAAGAACCTGACACTCTACCTGAGTAACAGTGTATCGCTCCTGAGCAATAGAACATTGCACCTGAGTATCAGGCTACAATTACCAAAAATTAGGATAATACTCAAGATGTTGTGCCAAGTGATGGAGATCAGAATGAAGGTCAAGAAGATGATCAAAATGATGGACAAAGAGCTGAAATGAAACTTTCCAAGTATATCAGAAGACATCATCTATAGAATCAAATCATAGGAGACAAGAAGGCTGGAATGAGAACAAGAAGTAAGTCACTAAACACTAGATGTCTACTTTGTGATTTTGAGCCTAAATCTATTAATAGTGTACTTGAGAATGAAGAATGGGTTAGTTCTATGAATGAAGAAATAGAACATATTGAGAAGAATAGTACATGGACACTAGTACCGAGACCTGATGATAAGAATGTCATTGGTACCAAATGGATATTCAGAAACAAGCTGAATGAGAATGGAGAAGTCACAAGAAACAAAGCAAGGTTAGTATGTAAGGGGTATGCACAAGAAGAAGGTATTGATTATGGAGAAACCTTTGCACCCATTGCTAGACTATAAGGAGTAATAATCTTACTTTCTTATGCTACATTCAAAGGATTCAAGGTATACCAGATGGATGTCAAATCTGCATTCGTAAATGGAATACTAGAAGAAGAGGTATACATTGAACAACTAGAAGGGTCTGTTGATCTAGACAAGAGAAACATCGTATGTAGACTACATAAAGCCTTGTATGGATTGAAACAAGTAGCTAGAGCCTGGTATGAAAGACTTCATTCCTTTTATGCTCTCATTGAATTTGTAAGAACAAGTGAAAATAGCAAATTGTTCTTAAAAGAAGATACCAATGGTAATATTATGATTTCTGAAATATTTGTTGATGATATCATTTTTGGGGGAAATTAAATGTTATGCAATCCTTTGGTAATGAAATGAGCAAAGAATTTGAAATATCTATGTTTGGAGAGATCAAATTCTTTCTTGTTCTACAAATTCTTCAACAAGATGCAAGCATATATATCACTCAGTCCAAATACATCAAGGAAGTGCTAAAGATATTCAAGATGGAAGATTCCAAGCCAATTGGAACACCTATGGATACAGGATGTAAGATGACAAAAGAAGACAAAAAAAATGAGGTAAATAAGACCTTGTAAAGATCAATGATTGGAAAACTAATGTATGTTGTTCATACCAGACCAGATATAGCACATGCATTTGGAATAGTTGCAAGATTCTCTATTAATCCCAAAGAATCACATATGACTGTTGTCAAGAGAATTCTAAGATATCTAAAGAACACTAAGGACTATGCATTATTTTATAAAAGAGAAGGTAAATTTGAGCTACAAGTCTATACAGATGTTGATTGGGCTGGAAAAATTGATGACCGAAAGAGCACAACTGGAGGAGCATTCTTCATGGGTGACAGACTTGTCACATGGATCAACAAGAAACAAGAATGCATCTCTCAATCTACTATAGAGCCATAATATGTGGCTACTGCTGCAAATTGCTCCAATATTGCATGGATCAAATAGTTTCTGGAAGGTATGAATATGAAGATCCTTGAACTAGTGATTATCTATTGTGATAATACCAGTGAAATTAACATTTCTAAGAATCCAGTCATGCATGCTAAGACTAAACATATTGCTATCAAGTATCACTATCTGAGAGAACAAGTGTAAGAAAAGGAGGTGATACTGGAATATGTTCAATCAAAGGAACAATTAGCTGATATATTCACCAAGCCATTACCGAACATATCAGAGACAAAGACTTGGGATACAACCCCTGTCTATCAGTCAGTAAGCTGACTAGGAGGCTATATCAGCCTACACACACTCAGAAGATCATTCATGTTGATGCAAGCACCGAGATGAAAAGTAGAAGATACATATGTACACAACAAGGTACACATTTGCACCGAACACCAAAGACAATGTATTGCTGATGGATAAGGAAACTCAAGGAGTATATTATAAAAAGGGAATGGAATATGATATAGAAGAATTGTTTGGCATTGTTGTCAGAGGGAGAGAGATTCTCATTATCATAAGGGAAAGAGATTTTCTTTATCATAAGGGAGAGATGATCTCACTATTAGTAATATAGTATATCATGATTATCCATGAAGAGAAGTTCCTAAGAATCAAAAGGAAAAGTTAATCTTTAAGGGAGAGATTACATATGAAATATCCATCTAAGGGAGAGAAGTAACTATATAGTTAAAAAATGGAAGCACTTCCATTGTAGACTGGTTTAGCCTTCCAAGTAAGTGGTTTGGGGTCATGTAAAGTTCCTTGAATGGGTATTTGACTTGGATTTGTCTTTCTCCCCTATTTTGCCCCATTCCCCACTTTTTCTAGCCTATTTTTGGCACCCTGATCTGCAGACTTGAAGTTCTTGACTTCAGGGTCAAGGTCGAGCTTCTGGGTCAAGGTTGACCTCAACCCTGACCTAGGTCAAGGTCAACCTCAACCTTGACCTAGTTCAAGGTTGACCTTGACCTTGACCTAGGTCACAATCAACCTTTTTCTAACTTTTGGTCCAAATCCCAAATTTCTAGGATTTCCAGATCTCGGGCTTCGAAAAAGTTTAATTCCCGCTTCCAAGTCGACTGTTTTGGGTTTTGAAATGATAAATCTTAAATTATATTTAATATAGGTCCACTTCTAAGGGTATAGGTCTAATGGGAATTTAATTATCCTATGTAGGCCTCTCTAGAAGATTGTGCCCTAGATTGCTATAAAAGGAAGCCTTCTCCTCTCATTTTCTCTAAGACTAAGGACCATGAAATCATAAGGCACTTGAAGAAAGCAATAATCCATTGAAGCAAGCATCTACTCTCAAGAATTCAAGAATTTCTCAAGAACTCATTTCATCAAGGAGATCCATTGGTAGCCATTGAAGGATTCAAGCTCTATGGAGCCCTCTTGTTGAAGATTTCTCCATCCACATTCCTCCAAGTCCCTTCCTCTTCCAAGATCCATTCAAGATTGGTGTTGGAGATCTACAAGAAATTGATTGAAGACATCCTACATTCTCCATTTTATATTCTACATCCATTTGGTGCATTCACACTTGTGGGTTCAAGGATTTGAATCCTCCACAAGGACTTTTACATGAGCAAGGTGAATGTTTAATTTACTTTGTTTATTTCTACAATTTCAATCATATATTTGAGGTTAATTCCAAAAGTAGGGTTTGACCAAGGCAAACCCCTCCCCCAACAAACAAACCCATTTTCTTGTAGATACATGTTCAAAATAGTAGATCGGGATGAAGATTCAGATACCCATTTTGGAAAACTTCTGGGATCTAAAAATAGAATTTTAGTCTGAGACTTTTTAGGTCGATTGCGACCTAGTGCACAATCGGAAATTCTGGCAAATGTCGACATTGACTTGAGGGTACAAATCAGAACTATGTCAGAATAGAAAATGATTTCTGGGTTTTGTAGATCTCACAATTTCAATGTAGGGACGTGAAAATTAACATTTTCTAAGACTGTCTGATAGGGTTTTCAGTAGGTTATTTTTCAAAGGTAAGTATTTTATTCCATTTTCCTTTGAAATCATTTCTAGATTTACACCCCTTATCATTACAATTAAATTTAAGGTAGATAATATATGCATAGGGTCACTTCTATGAGAAAATATCCATTGTTCTAAACCCTATCCATATTTTCTTCTTTACAGTAACAAAGGGAGAGAGTTCATACAAAGGGAGAGATTGTTGTTAAAGGAAAAAGAGATTATCAAGACGAGGAACAGTCAAGGCAAAGTACATATCAGAATAGAAACAAAAGCTACTACATCTATCTAGTGAAGGGATTAAATATTGAAGAAACCCACTCTGCAAGAAACAAATCTAAGCTATATGTGCTTATCGAGAGCTAGACATTTGTAATAGTTACAATAGGAAAGATTGATGAAAAAGTTATATTTCATATTGTATTAGTAATAATATAATATGATAATGTAGTGTGTTGCCATCAATGCCAAAGGGAGAGATTTATGACATGTAACTGATTGAATGTTTGAAGATGTTAAGTTGATCACCAAAATGCAGAAAGATAATGAAAGACATTAAATCAGTTAATGGATTGTATTTTCATTGATGTCAACTTGATATAATCTAATCCGTTATAATCAAAGTGTCAAAGACTTCAGAGACTCAGAGAGAGAAATATTATGCTTTCAGTAATGCATAAAAGACAAGCACTCACTAAGTGACTTCAAACACCGACGACTAGTGGAACCCAAAGGATAGAGATAAATGAAATTTAACTCACAATGATGCCTGGGAAAAGAAACCGATGAGCATTACCAAATAATAGAATCACAAGCATTATCAATGGCCAGAATTACAATGTTAACTAATGAGAAGAACTTTGTAGTGAATCCTGAAGGATAGACAACCCCGACGGATAGACAACACCGACGGAGTAGCCCGAGGAGAATTGAAGTGTTGACCAAATATATCAAAGATTTAAAACATCAAAGTTAAATGGAGTTTAGAAATGACAAAATAGCTAGCTGGCAAAGCTAAAAGATAGACTTAACTAGTTGTTGACATTGTTTTAATCGACAAGTTAAAGCCAGAGATAAGTAAAGGATTTAAAGCTTTTTTATCAAATTTTATACAAGATAAAATAAGATTTATGCTTTAAATCAAGATTATCAAATATTGCAGATCACGCCAAGAACAAGAAAATCAAGAAGAGAGAAACAGTGATATCATGTCTATAAAGAGACAACTTAATTCATTATGAATTAAGCGGAGTGAATGAAAAAGAGGATGTTGAAGAGAAACTGATGAAGAACAACTTCATACAGTCCTGATCAATCGTGATGAGGAAAGAGCTAAAGATTTTTGTGGACACTGAGCAACAAATCATAGCATCACCGAGCAGAACAATAAGTGGAGCAAAGGTATTGAAAATATATATTGATCAGAATGGTTTAATGAGCTTACAATAGATCTAAAAATCTAGAAGTATAAGTTGTATATGTGAATAGATCATTTACTATTTTAGTTTAACCATTGATTCAGAAAGTCTCTTAACCGAGCAGGATTTAAAGATCCTTTCTATATTGAGATACATTCCAAGGAGTATGAAAAAGTTTGATCATGAAGATAACATGAGATGCCAGATACCATTTGACAAACTACACTGGGTTTGGTCATAGAAGGTAGTATAGAGATGCCCGATATCAAGTGACAAACTAATATTTTAAATCCTCTAACAAGGTCACACCTAACAGTGTGTTTATAACCTTTAACAGGGTTGGCTCTTCACTGAGCTCACTTTAGAAGATTGAAAATTTTGGGTTACCGGTCCCAAGTGGTTTTTACCTTAACATGGTTTCCACATTAAAAATCCATGTGTCAATGTGTTTATGAGTCATTACTTTAGTGTTTTTCATTACACATAACTAATCTGGATTGATCGGTATACACTAAGCAATTTACTATTTTTTGGTAAATGAAAAACTGCTATTCGGTTAACACAAAGAATAAGGTTTAAAAGATAACTCTGACCAGTAGTTATTTGAAAAGTATATTTGAAGGCATACATCTTGTAGGACTGAAGATAACTAGAGGATTAATATTGTGGTACTAAGTTTTTGGGTTGATTAATTGGAATATTTTTTAGGCCACTGATTCACCCCCCCCCCCCCCCCCTCAGTTATTTCTAACATCTACCTCCATCATATTTGAATGAAACATGTCTTTGAGAAATTAACAATGTTGGATATGTTGTATTTCAAGACAAATCTAATGATTGCAATTGCATAAGAGTTATGAATACTGCTAGATGAAATTTATAAATTATTTTGTACTTTTACATGGCACTAACTATGCATTCTTCCTTATTTTTCTTTAGGGGTAGCAATGGGATCAGGGTGGAAATCTCATGTTTCTTTCATAATGGGTGTTACTATGTGATTCTTCCCAAAACAACATTGAACTCCCATCGTTTCTATCCCAAGTAAGATAATCTATGATCACTGATCTACACTTTTGCATAAAATTCCAAGCTTTTGAACAATGATGGGTATTGTTGGTCACCTAAATGCAAGAGGGATCGTTCCCTTTTAGATACTCTGTGTGAAGAATCATTTCCCATTTCATGTGAGTTTCTTTTATCATCCTCCATAAAAGTCACAACCCTCATTCGTCAAATATTTTGGCCCTTTTATTTAAACGTATTTTATCATCATAATCATGGCCCACTTTTAAGTAATAACATATTTGCATGTGCTAAATAAATAACACAAGGAGGGACAAGTAGATGGGCCCTGAGGCTCACCCAACTACCAAACCAGCTTGCAGACACAATGCAGAAGCCAAACAACACAGTGAGAGAAGAAAACACAGAGATCCTTTATATTAATTTGATCAAAATCATTACATGCTGGGTTGTAAGGCATTCCTAGTTTCATCCATATATTCAATGAATTATAATCAGATCTTCATACCACAGAGATCATAGACCTTTGATCTCAATATCTAAATATTTTACTTCTTTCTCTAAGAATGATACCTAAACTAAGAACATACAACCAAATATATACAAGAGGTCAGTGCTCAAATCCATAAGGGAGACCCAGATTTAGGTCCACATAGATCCTAATGAGAGATCCCAAATTAACTCAACAATGGAAATAAATGAAGAATTCAGCCAAAGCTCCAACTCCCAAAATAATCATCTCGAGCAGATGAACACCAAAAATCAGCAACCGTCAATAAGGTATACCCGAACATCAGAAAACCTGTCGGTAAAGCATACTCAAGCATCAGAAAACCCATTGGTAAAGAAAGAACCTAAGAAACAAAACCCGATTGTCAAGAACAATCATTCCCAAGCAACAGAACCCGAGCGACAAAGAACAAACTAAAGAACTAAAGAAAACATCTTTTTTGGTTGAGCAGGATTGCCAATTACCCAAGATGCTCTTGCATCAGACACCTGGGGTTGATAGAAATGATTCCCTGAATCATGTATCAGGTCCAACCTAAAATGAATCCAAATTAGATTGAGAAATCCAAGATGAGTCCTCAATCGGTCTATTCTTCCACTTTACCAGATACTCCATGTATTCCTTTCCTCATGTACTTCTTCCAATTCTCTGTTTCAGAATATTTTCAACTTACTCTATCTACTTCTTAGGATAATCATTTGGTTCGCCACTTCTTCATCAGGTTCATGATATTCATATAAGTCTAAAATATTGAATATAGGTGATATATCCATGTCATCAGGTAATTCAACTTCATAAGCATTTCCACTGTTAAATCTTCTCAATATTTTGCAAGGACAAAATTTCTTCACCTTCAATTTACCATATGTTCTAACAGGAAATATTCCTTTCTTCAGATGAATCATCACTGAATCACCAACTTCAAATGTTTTATGTCTTCTTGATCTGTCTGCACCATCTTTGTACTTCTGATTACTTTTCTCTAGCTTCTGTTTCATATCTTCATCCAATGTAATCATTTCACATCTTCATGCAATGTATTCATAAATTCTGCAAATTCTTCTGCTTCAGCACTTCTTTTCTCTTCTCCAACAATATCTCTCAAATCTTATATTCCTCTTGGTTGTGTACCATTAACAATCTCAAAAGGTATCTTTCCAGTACTTCTATTTACTGAACTGTTGTATGCAAATTCTTCTTGTGCCAACATCAAATCCCAATTGTCTGGTGTGTCTCCAACTAAGTATCTCAACAAATTACCCAAACTTTGGTTTACAACCTCTAGTCAATGATTTTCTTGTAGTTGGAGAGAGCACCTTTCAACTGGTTATGGGTAGATTTCCTTGGCTTAGGTTCTTATCCTATTTGAGTATGGATTTTTTTTCTCTATGATGGGCCAAAATAATGGTTGTGTTTATCTATGTTTCTATTTCCATGTTTCAAAAACTCTTATAACTTTTAGGATGTTTTAAGACTCTTTGCTTATAATTGGTCTAAGACTTTGAGCAAGTATTGATAAGTATTTTATGGTTATACAGTTATGGACTTATATCTTTTGTTATGAGGATACTTGATATTTTGAACCTTAGCTATCTTTATATTAATCCTTTAAGAATGATTGATGCATAGTGGGTTCTTGCGGCCAAGTATTTTATTTTTTTGCAACCATGTGATGTGTGCATATGTATGAGATCTGAGATTTAATGAATGAATGCAATGTGGAAATGAATGAATCTGCATATTTTGTGCTCCTAACCTCTTGTTGCAGGAATGGGTCAAAAAGAAGGAACAATCAAACAAGAATTCAATGGATCTCGCGAATATCTTGGACTAAATCATTTAGTATGGAGAGGAAAGAAAGGACAGCATTAAAGACCCATCTGATTTTCCCCACTTCTTGATGAATCAGTTAGAGATGTTTTACTGTTCATAAAATTTACGAAGTGAATGTCTTATATTCTCTCACATGGATAAAGATGAAGATTGTTTCTTTCTTATTAAGAAGTTCTCATTTCTTCTTTAAATGTAAAAACTCCATCCACTTATTCTGTTGGAAGTGGTTAGTAAGTTAAGTTAGTTAGTTGCAATTTCTAGTATAAATAAGTTTTTGAAGTACCCTACAAGGAAAGAGCTAGTTAAGAGAAAAATCAATCAGATCTTGGTTGATATTCATGTAATGTTTCCTAAAATATAGTTTTTATTTTTCAATTCCTTATGTGTACTCAAGTTTAGTTATATGAATAAAAGAAATTCTTGTACCAAGTATATAGTGTGTTAGTGATGCATCCAAGGATAGAGAATCCCCAAAGGAGATGTCAAATCCTTACAACACGATTCAAAAAAGTGGAACACAAAAAGATGTAATCAAGAAAAACATGATTGGCATCCTAACAAAAAATTTCTTTATACAGTTGGCTTGTAAGGCCTTCCAGGTTTTAGCCAAGTACAAAGAAAACCTAACAAGAAAACCCAATCCAAACCTATTCCTAGATCTTCCTAAGTCTCACAGCTATCCTTTATCAGCTTCTCTACTACCGAACCCCTTTTCCAGACTTCTTCCTCCTCCCCAAATGAGTGCAAGACCTAAATTTATACACAACCTCTAATAGGTTAGCCTCAACCAACTATTACACATCTCAAGAAACATTTTAGACCCATTTGGCCCAAACCCTAATTAAATGCAGCATTTAATCATTTCAAGAGGACCTATCAAACAAATCAAGTTGGACACACATAGCTCCATCTAGGAAATCACATCAATCAGCTCCACCGATCAGATTAACGACCGAAACCTCAATCAATTGACTGGTTAACTCCACTGAACCATTGTCATGAAGAACAATAGAAACTGGTAGAGAAATAATAGTATCTCTCAAACTATTCCACCTCGAGAAGAATGATCATAGAATTCAAATCTATGAATAGCAATGAACAAACCATTTTCACTGCTCATGCCCAACATCTTTCTTACACCAGTCACATAATCCAACATAGCTCAAGAATGGTAAATCCAAACAAGTTGCAATCATATGAAAAGCTTCCTAATGACCCCATGAACACCATATCATGACTGGACCTTCTGAAGATCCACAGAATGCTACCAAGATAGCAATCACCTAATCGATGACCAAGAACAGAACACAAACATAAAAATTGGTAACAAAGATCCACCAGTTAAACAAATGTTTTTAGATGATGCAAGATTACCAACGACCCAGGATGCTCCTGCATCAGACACCCGGGGTATGAAAATATTTTCCATGAGAACAAATCATAAATATCTGAAAGAACAAGGGACATAATCCCATACTTATTCTTCCTCCACAAATCCTCCTCATCTATAATCTGCAATGGCTTCCTCCTCTCATCAACCAGGTCTATCAAATGACTCATATCAAACTCACTAGTAGATCCAACATTAGGCTCACCCCTGAAGTCTTCTCTCAACTCATACCTTCTACAAAGACTCAAATTCTTTACCTCCTTCTCCTTATCCATAAGAGGAATCAACCTACACCTCTTACCATCATTCCCAATGGTGATTATATTCAGTCTACAGTCATGAACAACCTCTCTATCACACTGCCAAGGTCTACCAAGTAAAACATGAAATGTACTCATAACCTCTATGTCACATAATATGGCATTTGTATAAGAAATAATGAAAAAATTCACCATGCACTGTTCCCTTACCTCTACCACATGATCATCATGCAACCAACCAACCCTATAGGGTTTTGGATGTTTAAGTCTTCTCAAACCAAGCTTCTACACCATCTCCTCATAAAGTAAGTTATCAGTGCTAACACTATCCACTATCACCTTAAAACACTTACCTCCAACCTTGCATCTGGTCTTGAATAAATTCTTTTGATGATAAGGTTCAGCCTCCTTATTCACCTTCAAATTTTGGAGCATAAGAGCTTCCCCATTTTTTAGGAGCATAGTCAGCTTCACCGACAGATCAGCCACCTTCTTCACTCACACAAGCAACTCTCTTATCTTCCTTACATTGAAAATTCATTTGTCCTTTCACACCACACTTAAAGAAAGTACCTCTAAACTCTTTACCACCAATACCTCCCTTAGGTGTAACCATTTTAACTTCTACTTTAGCCACTTCCTTGCCCTTATCACCATCAGTATCCTACTTCTCTCTTCCTCTAGAGTTATTCAGTTGTTTCCTATTCAAATTTTATTTTGCCTTCAGGGAAAAATGATAAGCCTTCGAAACAAATCCAATCCTCAACATAATCATCTCATCCTGAATATTGAACCTCAATCCATTCACATACCTAGCCACCTTCTCCTTAGAAATCTCCTTGTGAACAGATATAATAGTTACCATGTAAAATACTTTGGTGTAATCCTTTACACTTAGGTCCTTCTGCTTCAATTTCTAAAACCTCTTGAATAAATAAAATTCATAGTCCTCAGGTATGAACTTAGTCTTCACCTTTGCAACCATCACCCTCCACCAAGTGATCCTCATTTCACCTTCCTCTTCCCTGTCCCTTTACAATTATCTCCACCACAAAGTTGTATGACCTTTCAAATTTTTTTGATCCAACCTTACTCTACAAGGGTCTTGAATATATTCTAACTCAAAGTGATCTTCTAACTCACCTATCAAATCAATCAGGTCCTCTAGGTTCAATGTACCTAAGAAATTAGATACTTCCAACCTATAACCAAAACCAAGCCTTTATAGGTCTCGCCAACTGGTCAGATCCATTACTCCCAACAGACTTAGCAACATCTACATCTCCAAATGCCTATGTAGCTTCCTTAAAACCCTCATTAGATCTAGGATTCTTGTACAATCTAGTAATAGCAGTCTTGATCCCTTCTATGACCTCATTCCTTAAACCGGCGATCTCATTCCTAATCTTAGCTCAGAGGTCTTCCTTCATCTTCTCCGTCAACCTAGGGTTCATTATCAGTGGTATCTTTCCAAATATTAGGTGTAACTGCTTCCAATCGGTGATCTGATTCACCAAGATGATACCCTAACCCTTGAAAATGTTAGTTCTCAAGAATAACCTTACTAACAGAAAAAAAAAATGTCCTTTCAGCCAGCATGTGCAACTCCTTCACTAATGTGAGTCATATCTAATCTCTACCACCTCCCAACAATGACATAGGAATGTCACAAGTCTATTATTAAGATCGGTAGCCACCACAAGATCCAAACATGTTGCTCTAATACCACCTAATGCAACCAAGGACAAAGAATCCCCAAAGGAGATATCAAATCCTTGCAGAAAGAGTCAACATAATAGAACACAACAAGGTACAATCAATAAAAACATGCTTGGCATCCAAACAAAAAATTTTATTAACCATAGTTTCTTTATACATGTTGGGTTTTAAGGCCTTCCCATTTTTGGCCAAGTACAAAGAAAACCCAATCTAGACCTATTCCTAGATCTTCCTAATTCTAAAATTCATCCTCTAGTATCTTATCTTCTACCCAACCCCTTTTCCATACTTCTTCCTCCTCCCCAAATGAGCGCAAGCCTTAAATTTATACACAACCACCAATAGGTCGACCTCAACCAACTATTACACATCTCAAGAAATGTTTTAGACCCAGTTGGCCCAAACCCTAATTAAATGTAACATTTAATCATTTAACGAGGACCTATCCAAAAAATCACATTGGCCACACATAGATCCACCTAGGAAATCATTTCAATCAGCTCCACCGATCATAACAATGACCGCAACCTCAGTCAATTGACCGGCTAAATCCATTGAACTAGTGTCATGAATTACAACATCAACCAATTGAGAAATAATAGTATCTCTCAAACCATGCCACCTCGAGAAGTGTGATCATAAAATTCAACTCTACAAATAGAAATGAACAAACCCTTTTCACCACTCCTTCCCATCATCTCTACAGATCGACCACTCACCAAATTTCAACAAACTGCCTAGAACCATAAACTTCTTCTTACATCCAGTCACAAAATCCAACATAACTCAAGAATGGTAACTCCAAATGAGTTGCAATCATAGGAAAAGATTCCTAATGACCACATGAACACCATATCATGACCACACCTTCTGAAGATCCACAGAACTCAACCGAGCCAGCAATTACCCAACTGGCGACCAAGAACAGAATAGAAACACAAAAACTGGTAACAAAGATCCACCAGTTAAACAACTTTTTTTGGATGATGTAAGATTACCAAGGACCCATGATGCTCCTGCATCAATTAGAGAACTTGGATCCACTCACTGAAGGGGGCCCACTTGGTGAGTGATCCTTTGTATTTTACTGTGTTGCTTTCATAGTTTTTGTTCAGTTCTTTGTCTTTTCTGTAGCCACACAGAAATAGTTCCTGTGTCTATTCCTGCAGCCAAAGAAAGTAGATTAGTTCCTGCTCTTAGAACTGAACTTATTCAATTTTCCTTATGATTATTTATTCTTTGATAAATAAGATTCATATAGATTTATTTCCAATGTACTTACCTTCCTGCAAGTTTCCTTTCTAGGCAATAGAATCATGGTTACAATGGATAGTGCGTATATTTTGCATAACCATTTCAAGATTACGCCCCTGGGTTGACATATTAAATTAACCTTTCCATAGGATATATAGCTTCTTAGTATGTATGTCCAATATATGAGTATGGGAGTTGTTCCAAGCTATTAATCCAATTGGAAAGGAAAAAAAAAATGGCGTCATTGTCGGCGATGGTGTCAAGCTAAGAATCTATTGCAGTCATTAATCAAGTTCCTAGTTCATTTCATGTTACATCTAGTTTTAGTATTCAAAATTTTCACATTTTAGTCCCATTTTAGGAATCATTGAACCTATATGAGTAGAAGAAGGAGAGAACCCTTAGGAAGATTTCATAACACCAATTTTTCGATAGAAGAATTATTTGATCAAGCAGAAGAAGAGGAAAACCCTTTTGTTGATGCTTCTCAAAACCTACCTACATCCTTACCTTCCTTGGAAGAAGACCCATTTGATGTTAAAATATTTTAGGAACCTGTTGACTTGAACCCTTTTTTCTGAAATCTTGGCCAATTTTCATGTCTACCATCCTGAAAATCCTTTCAATAAGCCACAAGGACTTGATAACCAGTTGGCTTTGGTACTCTATCAACCTTGAGGTTCACCAAGAGGCCCAGTAATAATGGAAGATCCTCCCACTTTCCCATTTCCTATTACTGACCAGCATAATAATAATAATAACCTCAATAATCCCCTCTTTAGTGCTTCCTAATTTTTATAGCTTAGGAACAGAGGACCCTGATACCTTTCTCTTTGAGTTTGATATCCTATGTAGAAGTTATGACTCCACTACTGATACTCATATACTTAAATTATTTCCTGTAACTCTTAATGATTTAGCACTGAGATGATTCATGGTCCTATGAATTGATGTTGTTCATGATTAGGGAAAAATGAAGATGGTATTCTTGGAGAAGTATAAGGAATATTGTAGAGGGAATGACATGAGAAGAGATGACATCTTCAAAATGTCATAGAAAGAGGATGAGAGTTTGGAGGTATATATATCTTATTTTCTCTTCAACCAACATAAGAACGCCCAACATGTGCTCATTGAGGAATCAAAAAAGTTGCTCTTTCTTAGAGGAGTGAATGAAGAAAGCACAGAAGCTCTAGACCTGATGGCAGGAGGAGACATAACTCAGTCATCTTGGAATGATATAAAGAAGATCTTCCTAAATTATTCTAGAGTTGTTTTCAAGAAGGGAAGAGGATATAGGCATTCCATGGGGAAATATAGTGGTACTGGAGTTTCTAGAATAGAGATAACTCACCTACTGTAAGATTTTAAGCAGGACATTATTAAAAACATGGAAACATGGGTGGAAACCATGCAAGCAAAGAAGAAACATGAGGAGGTAGAAGCTATGTTGGATGAATTATGTCCCCTCTATAGACAAAAGAAGAGGGATTGTAGATGCAAAATAGTGGCTAACTTGGAGGCTAAGAAGATACCTACTGAGTTCAACCCCATCCAAGGTGATGATGACCAGGTCTTTTATATTTCTCAAAGGTGACCATGGGCTCCAAAACAAGGTATGCCACAAGATCCCTTGACTTTTATTGGTCCATTTTCAAATTCTTTTAGAAATCAATGGTCACCCTAGTTTAATTCTAATATGGTAAATTACCAACCCCAACCTTGGAATAATCCACAGTCTCAATGGCCAAACTACCAAAATCCAGTACCATAATTGAAGCTACCCCAAACTAATTGGAAGAAACCCCAAACTAATTAGTTGGAATCCCAGAATTAGTGGTAACTACCAAAAGGTCTTTGGAAACAATCACCTCAATGGAGAGGGGGAAAAAATGGCCAAATCAAAAATTTGGTCTCCTGCAACTACCTCAACAATAAGCATTAATGCCACCAAATCCACCTCCTGCAGCCACCACAACTCCGCTAAAATATACACAACTTCCAACTCAGCCAACTCCTAATCCCAACAACCAATCTTAGCAGAAGCAAGTCTATTCATTAGACCTAAATTAGTAGCATGCATATTCCATAAATGACAATCATCTCAAGTCTGGAACTACTCTTCCTACACCATTTGCCCCTATTATTACAGAAGTATCCTTAGAAGAGATAGTTCAAGAAGAATATGTTGAATCAATTTTTCACAATCAAGTTCAACCAAAGACTCCCCCATTTCCTCATCAACTTGATCATGAAGTAATTGAGCTACAGGATGAGTGTTAAGATACCCCTATTTAAGGCTATAAAATAACTACATATTTACACTAAAGCAGTAAGGGAGGCTTGTTTGAAGAAATCGGGGGGAAATAAAAAGGATTTTAAAACCGTCCATGTTCTAGGTCAATTATTTGATTTTATGCTTGAGAAGGCCTCCATTCCTAAATACTCTGACCCAGGGAGTTTAGTAGTACATTTGTTATTAATTGGCTCAAGGTTATGAATGCTTAGTTGATTTAGGAGCGTCCACAAATGATGTGACTAAGGATATCATGTTGTAGCTTGATATCAAAAGCTTAAGAGCCACTCCTACAATACTGTAGCTTGCATACAATTCCACAGTGAAACCTGATGGTATGGTAGAAGACATAATTATCACCCTTGATTCCTAGGAATATCCTACTAATTTTATAATTCTATCACCCAAGGCAACATTGGGAGGTTATCCAGTTATCTTAGGAAGGCCTTGGATTGCTAATTTACATGTAGGAAAGGAAACATGACTATTTAGGATGGACTCTCAACCAAGAAACTTACACTTTATTCTCTTGCACAACCCCAACTTGATGAAGATCATGCTTTATGGCTAGACATAGGAGATGAAGAGGTTGAAGTTAACTTTGTCAGACAACTTATGATGATAGACTGAGAACCATTCATTTATATACAAGAATAAGATGACATCCTCTTTGTCATCATTCAAAATAACTATGGGGTATAACATCAAGTCTGTACCAAAAATCCATGTCCTTTCTAGACCATTATTCCTCCATTATCCTCATCATGCTTTCTTGCACCCACAGACTTTTTGCACACTCTTTTTCCACATGAAGTCCAATCAGCAGCCTTAAATAGAGTTTCTATGATGGAGCTAACAACACAACTTGAAGTCATCCCTGGAAGAGCCTGAACATAAACAAAAGTCTAAACAAGTCATAGCAAGAATCTATGCTCACATTACTTAAGAATCACCAGCAAGATTTTGCATGGGACTAAAGTGATATGAAGGTCTTAGATCCAAAGCTATGTACTCACAAAATTTATATTAGTAGGGACTTCAAATTAGTGAGGCAACCTCAAAGGAGGATTAATCCTTCTCTTAGAGAGCTAGTCAAAGGTTTGTTGAGCGCTATATTTATTTATCCAATATCTGGCAGTCAATGGGTGTCACCACTTGTCATAGTCCCTAATAAAGGAGGAAAATGGAGGGTATGTATGGACTATAGAGAACTCAATGTTGCAACCAACAAAGATCACTTCCCTCCTCCCTTAATTGATCAAGTCTTAGATAATTTGGAAGGTAAGAAATATTTTTCATTTTTGGATGGATTTAGTGGCTATAACTAGATTAAGATTTCTCCAGAGGATCAGGGTAAGATAAAATTCAAATGCCCCTGGTGAAATTTTTCCTGTTTTGTCTTAGCTTTTGGTCTCTGCAATACTCCAACAATATTTCATAGGGTTGTCATAAGCATCTTTTTCTAATATTTCCTCTGATTGTATGGAGATCTACATGGATGACTTCACCACCTATGGTTCAACTTTTGAGGAGGCACACACTAACTTAGAAAAATTCTTGCAGAGATGTCAAGAACATAAATTGTCTCTCAATAATGAAAAGTGCTACATAATGATGGAGGAAGGTGTGGTGTTGGGTCATTATATCTCAGTAACTAGAATTCAGGTAGATCCATCAAAAAATTGAGGTAATCTCCAACCTTCCTATTTATACAAAACAAAAGGAAGTCATGAGTTTCTTAGGACATGTTGGTTATTACATGAGATTCATTAAATATTTTAGTCAAAATGCAGTACTATTATACAATCTTTTGAAGAAAGAATATGAATTTGAATGGGCAGCAGATTGTGATAAAGCATTTGCAAGCCTTAAAACAACTCTAACACAAGCTCGTGTGTTAACATGACCTGACTGGTCATTTCCATTCCATATTCATATAGATGCTTTTAGACTATTGTAGGGGCAGTTTTTGGCTAGACAGAAGGATCAACTTAACATGTCATTTATTATGTTAGAAAGAATCTACAAGGATTTGAATTCAATTATACTGTTATTGGAAAATAAATTCTTGCAGTAATACATGCCCTCAACAAATTTAGGCATTACATCATAGGGTATAAAATTTTCATCCATAGAGATCATCGGTTGAAGTTGTATCACAAACCAGCAAGCAGATCTGCATTCCTACTACAATTCTTGGGGGACCAGTCAACTGATGTTCCTGCAGCTGAAGGAATAGGAACCGGTGTCTAACTTCCTTCTTCTTAAAGTGATTTCCTCCAAAATTCATAATAAATATTTCCACATTATGTGGAAGTAATTTCTTCTGTAAAAAAATCCATTCCTTTGTACCATTCCCTTTTTCTTCCACATCATCAACTCATCGCCACCTTTTTTCCATCACTTCCAATTAATTCCATAAAGGAATGTGTATTTCAACTAATGACAATGCAATTGGTAGGTACGCATGAAATATGTGATTATTTATTACACTTTACTTCATTTATTTTATTTTAGTTTTGTATATATGCTTCTATCACATGGCCCTAGTCCTACGTATTACCATCCGCAATAGGAGGACCTATTGATCATTTTAAGTTGGGGGGAGGGTCATGCTTGCATGTCATATCCATTCATCAATTGGGTTACGTCAACATTGAAATGTGTTATGATTATTTGAAAAGAGCGACGTATGTCATTTATGTTTGTGGTGTTTGATTTGACATGTTGAGTAAAAGGATATTTTCAAGTACTCATTCCCCATCAACTCCTCAAAATTCTTCTTATGGTTGTTTCAAATTTAGAAAGAATCCCAATTAAGTTATAGTGTACAGATAGCAGTTTAGAACATAGGGAGACATAAGGATTTCCAAAATAGTTTGGGTTATAGTCATCATTCTAGGGAACAAAGCTGAATTCTATGATCAGTGAGATACATACAGAATTGTCGATGGGGGTAAGCAATAAAATTTAAAACCCATAGGGGAATTGTTTTTACATTCTTCCATGGGAGGTCTTCCCATCCTCCATGAGCAAGTAGTTCACGATGGCCCTCTATAGGACCAGAGGTGTCGGCAAGTATTTCAAGATTGTGGATGGTTAGATTACTTCCTAAGGCTCACAGATTTTAATAATGATATTATTTTTAATTTTTCAAGTTTTCTAAGGAATAATGTGGAAAAAGTGAAAGGTTTAAGAGTATATTTTTTTGAGGAAATAATAGCCAAAGTGACCAGTTTACCTTTAGAGGGTGAAAATTTTGCAAAGACCCAAGATGCCAGAATGGGTCGCATCCAATTTACTCAGCATGGTGACCCTCCTCTTTCAGTAGATAATAAATGTACAAAGAGATTATCATTGTTGCTAGATTATATTGTAATACCTTCTTATGTGATAAGATACCTCACCTACGAGGGTCAACTATCATATCTGCATTCCATCCATTTCAAGTTACTCAGCCACATTCGACATAGCAACAGGAAAATGAACGTTCCAAATGTCCTCTACAATTTTATTCTCCATAGTATTGTTGAGGTTCGAAAAGGTTTGCCTAATTCTATTTCAAACCTTTGCTTAATTAAGATTTTGGTTGAAAGGGAATTAAGGAAAAATTCTACAATGTCATGGGATGATTTTGTATCTGTTAAAAATTTTAAAAAAGTTGTAGGACCTAGGGGGACTTCTTTGTTTCATAAGGCTAGTACACCTGAGGGGACTTTCAAAATTAGAAAAGATCCTTCACCCTTAGTGGGCCAAGTTGAGGAAACCTCTGCAGAAAAACCCCTCCAACTGAGCATGACATGAGTGAAGAAGTGACCAGGTGGCGGAAATTGAAGGAGAACAAAAGTTATTATTGGAGCCTAACGAAAGGAGGAGCGGAGAAAAGTTCAACCATAAACTTTAGAAAAAATGCTAGGATCAAGAACTTTGTAGTTGCTGGAGGACTAGAAATATCTTAAGTTGGGGGGAATGATAGGCCAAAATAATGGCCATGTTTATCTAAGTTTATTTTGCTATGTTGCAAAAACTCTTAGAAGTTTTAGGATGTTTTAAGACTCTTTTCCTATAATAGGTATAAGACTTTGAGAAAGTATTGATAAGTATTTGATGGTTATATAGATATGGACTTATATCTTTTGTTAGAAGGATACTTGATGTTTTGAACCTTAGCTATCTTTATATTATTCCTTTAAGAACGATTGAGGCGTAGTGGGTTCCTGCAGCCAAGTAGTTTATTTTCCTGCAGCCATGTGATGTATACATATGTATCAGATTTGAGATTTGATGAATGAATGCATATGCATATTTTGTGCGACTAACCTCTTGTTGCATGAATGGGTCAACAAGAAGGAATAGTCAAATAGGAATTCAGTGGATCTCGCCAACCTATCTCTCCAAGCTCTTGGACTGAGTTATTTAGTATCAAAAGAGGAAAGAAAGGACAACATTAAAGACCCAGCTAATTCACCCCACTTCTTGATGAATCAGTTAGAGATGTTTTACTATTCAGAAAATCAAAGAATTCATTGTCCTATATTCTCTCCCATGGAGAAAGATGAAGATTGTTTCTTTCTTACTAAGAAGTTTCTCATTTCTGCTTTAAATGTAATAACTACATCCACTTATTTTTTTGGAAGTGATCAGTAAGTTAAGTTAGTTACAAGTTCTAGTATAAATAATTTGTTGAATTACCCTGCAAGGAGAGAGATAGTTAAGAAAAAAATGAATCAGAGCTTGGTTGATATTCATGTAATGTTTTCTTCAATATAGTTTCCAGTTTTCAAGTCCTTATATGTACTCAAGTTTGGTTATATGAATAAAAGAAATGTGTGTACCAAGTAAATAGTGTGTTAGAGAACTTGGATATACTCACCCAAGGGGGCCCACTTGGAGAGTGATACTTTTCATTTTATTGTGTTCCTTTCATAGTTGTTTAGTTCTTTGTTTGTTCTACAACCACACAAAAATAGTTCATGTGTTTGTTCCCCCAGCCAAAGCAGGAAGAGTAGTTCTTGCTTGTAGAACTAAACTTATTCAGTTTTCCTTATGATTAGTTATGCTTTGATAGATAAGATTCAAATAGGTTTATTTCCAAAGTACTTACTTTCCTACAACTTTCCTTTCCAGGCAATAGTAGCATGGTTACAATGGAGACTTAGCGCATATATTTTGTAGAACCATTTCAAGCTTATGCCCTTGAGTTGACATATAAAATGAACCTTTCCATAGGATAGATAGATGCTCAGTATGGATGTCTAATCTATGAGTATGGGAGTTGTGTCTGGTTATTAATCCAATTGAAAAGGCAGACATTGTACTTTCTCTCTATCCCTTTCTAGTTTTCAGGCATTGAGTTTGTTTTATAATTGTTGGTTGAAAATAATTATTTATGGGAATGCTTAGACATGTTGATCTGATTATTTTCTTCTTAAGCATGGATATCTATGATGATGTTCATCTCAGGAACTAATTAATGGTTTTGAAATTTGTGTTGTATTTTATTCTAGTATTCTTTCGATCAAAAGGTTTACTACCTACAATCTTAAAAAGATTTAATGAATTGGAAGAGTTTTCAGCAAGTTTTGAACATGAAATTAATCTGTGAAATCGTAATCATATATCTTATTTAGGGATATACATCCATGGCATTATGGTTAAATTTTATATGTTCCATTTATCCAGATGTTATAACTGATCTTCACTGTTTCGAGTCTCTTTTTAAAGCTCCTCGATTTTCTTTGAAAAATATTTCATTCAAACACACAAAATATAGGCCGGCTATATAACATAAATAATATTCAAATTAAAAATGCTATAACAATTTGATTCCGTATAGGGAGGTCTTTTACTTTTGTATGCAGTTGTTGCTAAGAAATTTTATTACTACTTTTAATTTTTTCTCAAAGTTGGAAGAGAAAATGAAGTCTTCAGCAATCATAGGAGTGGCTTTATATTTTAACCCTTCATTTTATACAAAATGTGAAATTATTTGTTTTGAATAGAGACTATTTTATAGGAGAAGATTACAAGATTCCCTCCATGGATTATGTCAAGAGCAGTTGAAAAATTAGGAAGACTACAAGTTTTGTAATAAGAGTAATCGTGCCTTATACATTTAAATGGATAATTCAGAACTATAATAGGATTAGAGCACTAAAATATCTAACCCTAAACTCTTCAATGGTTAAGACAATATTTCACGAGGCGTTGAACATTGATTTCAAGATATATCCTATAAATGTCAGGGGCATTATAGAAAAGAACTAGAAGGCATTATTTCCTTATATTGAAGGTACTATTGAGAAGCTCGCGAGGAAATTAACTGAAAAAACATCAAATCATTTTTTCGAACTCTTAAAACCCTTAAAAAAAGTTTTCTTGTATGAAATTCTTTCGAAATAGCTCAACTCGGAATTAAGGCATTTATGAGACATCAAGCTTAATGCTTCTCTTCACAGCCGTGAAACTTCAAGATTGTCTCAAATGGAAAAATGGATATGACACACAATGATGTCATGTGAAGCCATGATCATGACAAAATATGTACATAATTAATTGTAATCTCACTTATTGAAATTCATATTCTAATTACCTATTTTTTTATTAAGATGATTTCATCATAATTAGGAGAAATTATTCAATTGGCGAAGTGGGTTTTCGGTTCTATTGAATTGATGTATTGCATGGGTGTAGCTAGAGAGGAAACTTGACCTGGCCTATGGTGGAGGAAGTGTAGAAATAATGGGCTTCATTTATGAAGTTGTTCATAATGGTGGTTGTCATGTTCTTGGGTATAGATTTGTTTCCTTAAATTTTCATATTTGTGTCATCGAAGACTACACTACAAGGGCCTTATGTTTTTAAGTCATTCATTTTTTAAGGTTCTGATATCTTCTTTCTTGTTGCTTTTTTATTGGTATTTTGGAAGTATTATTCCACAAGCTTTGCTACCCCATAAGGTACCATTACTTCTATTCCTTAAATAGAAAATGTTCTTTCAGTCTCATTCTATTGTCATTTGTATAGAAAGTTGTTGTTTGATATTTGGTGGCTTGGAGTTAGTCAGATTTGTAAGATAAGATTATTTTTGAAATTTTTTTGAGTTGAATTAGATTGTATGAATTTTTTAAATATATAATTTATTATAAGATTAAAAAAAAGAATAATAAAAACATAAAATTTGATATGAAACATTAGAGAAAAATTCAAACAGTAAAAGCTAAAATCAATTCAAACTATGGTTTACATACTTGTCTATGTAATCTTTGAAGTTTGAACATGCTTAATTTTTTATATAGATTCTATATTTCGCAAGATTATGCTCCAATTCATTATTGTGTGGCACCAAAACAAAATTGGGAAATAGACCAATGGCTTCGATTCACCACCATTGCTTCTGGAAACCCTTCATTTTATTTTATTTCACATATTGTGCAATAATCATTACAATAGCGTCATTTGTACAAAATTTTGTCAACTTTATCATTTACAAAAGATGTCAATAAAATAAATTTTCTTATTGGACCAAATCTTCTGCCCAATCTATGCTAATTTGGCAAAAATAATACTCTATTTCACATGCATTTTGGACATGTTTTTTTCAACAAATAAAAGTCCTATAGTTTAAATGACAATTATTTTTGAAATTTAAAGATTCAATGGTTAAGAAAGTCTATAAAGAATGTTGATTAAAAAATGTACATAGTCAAATTTAAAACAAAACAAGCATATTCACTATTTCCTTATCTAGGTATATTGGACATGTTTTTCTGTATCAAATAAAAGTCATACAATTTAAATGACAATTACTTCTAAATGTTAACAATCCAACAGTTAGACTGTGTGATGGAAATGTGGATTAAACAACTTATACCAATCTTTTACTAATAAAAATATAAGAGAGCAGAGACACACAAATCTTATATAAGGAATTAATGTCTTTCGGTTGAGGGTTTATTTCATCGAGAGTGAATGTTGCCACACACACACACACGTGTGTGTGTGTGTGTGTGTGTGTGTGTGTGTGTGTGTGTGTGTGTGTGTGTGTGTGTGATTTCCTTCTACAATGACACTTGTTTGTAGAACGACACTTAAATTCACTTATTTTCAATATGTAAACCTTCAATTATACTTTCACATCAAAAATCTATCGACTTATTCCTTGCACCCTCTTTTGGTACAAGTGGTAGTTTATATAGAAGTGTAGGTGAAGGGGTTGCAACCATTAAATTAATAATATATAGATATCAAGCATTTATTCATATATTCAAATGCACTTCCATCCTATACCAGCCAACCACCCACCTGAATACCTCCATTGTCAAAAATCCCACCTATTAAAAGGTGACCGAGAAAACCCACAAAAACTATCTATGGATAAAATGGAGACAGTAGCAGAGAAACCATGAAACTTATTGTGTCTAACTTAAAATAGTACTTGTATTTGACTATTATATGTATGTGACTATGATGTATCAACTGGGATCATTTTCTTTGTTGTTCACCCGATCAAATCCGCATCCAATCTTTCACTCAGAAGCTTGGACTACTCTACTTCAGTCGTAGTCTTGTCCATACTTGTAGAGCCCAACTCTTCTTCTTTGATATCCACGCTAAATATATCATCCTCCTCATTGTCACCCATCAAACCTTCTTCCTTTTAAGTATTTATACAACCAACCAACACCTTCAGGAACCAAATCTAGCATCTTCTTCAAGAAGAGGACACTTCATTCTACTACCAAATTTCTGTAGGGAAGAAGAGAATGCTCCAGAGATAAATTAGAGGATGTACTTCCCAAGTTCTTAACCATGTTGCTAGAGCACATAGTATTCTTTTGGCATAGGAACCCCCTTGTCTAGGTGAACACTTTCAACCACATCTTCCATCTCTCCAAGATAGCATTTCCAAATCAACCTCTAGCACACTATCTTTTCTATAGCCTTTGATTCCACAACATTAGATAATGTAGCCAGGAACATGACAAAGACATCCACGTTTACCCTATGTCTATGATTTGTCTTCAAGAACTCATCTCCTAAAACTAGCTGTCGTAGAGGTTTTTCTATCATTGTCTTTGTCCACTCTCTATCAAAATATGAGAATGATGACTCACTTCTAGCTAGTGAGGATCATAAATAGAAACTTGCTTATCCAACCTAACCTTTCACTCACTTTGATCTTGAAAAATCACTAAATTGCAATCAATGACTGAGAATCCCCACCTCCTTAGTCCTCCCCGTACCTATGGACGGTTAATTTTGTGTATCTTGATTCATTACATTATAATTACCACTCTTTGTTGTGTATTTCAACTAGTCTTTCATATCATTGTGTTGGCCAGAAGATTGGCCAACACAACCCTTTCACCAATGACTCAAGCCAATAAAAATATACCCACAACCTTTTGAAAAGGGTTTATATGTGTCCCAAGTTTTAAAATATGTGCTTGGTGCATAAATAATTATTTTTTAGGAGAGAGGAGAGTACTCACATAGTACGTCATTCATTTTCATTACTATCTTCAAGACTTGTCAAATGCTCGACTAAGAGGCTTCGCCATAAATAACCAAGCTTCTCCATCCCACCACCACCATTGACCTTAAGTGATAGAGATATCATCATTTGGAGGAGAGAGCCAACACATCCCTCTCACATAATGACATGGATAGGTAAATTACCTTGCTACCAATTCGGCCAAGTCATTTTCCAACACATATCCCTCTTTATATACATGAGAAATTTTAAGTTCATCAAATTCACTAGTTAGTTCTCATATAAAATTAAGTCATTTATAAGTTTTCAATTGGGAAAACAATTTTTTGAATTGCATTTATTGTGATTAAGGTAACCGCCTTCCAAATGCAAATAATTTTATTTGAAATCTAAACCACCTTATAAACCTAGGAATTTGGCACAAAACCCTACGTCATTGTTTGTCGTTATACCAAAAAAAAAATGATTTCTTACTAAAAAAAACCCATCTATGATTTATTGCCACACAACCCACTCCACCTAAACTTGGATTTCCTTTTGAGGCCTCGTTGAAGTTAGTCTTCACCTAGCCAAATTTTGGCTCCTTCTAGATGACTCCTTATAGATTGTGAGGAAGATTAGCCTTTCAAGCCTCATTAATGGGGAGAATCCTCAACCCAAGGAAAACCTTTTTCATCTCATCATCCCAATTCATGAATAGGGTTTTATTCAACTTCTAGTTTCTTGCATCACTATTAACGAATTCCACAGTTGCATTAATTCTATTTTATCAACCAAAAATTTCTTGCTTATCTCTTTATCCTCGAAGATTCTCCTATTTTGTTCCTTCCAGATTTTCCAAATAATAGTTTATAATATTAAAAAAAATATTGGAAAATAATGTTTTTTCTTGATATTCAGTGACATTAGGAGCCAATCTTGATGTCCTAGGGGATCAGACATTGCCAATTCAATTTAGTCATAAAATGTTTCCAATAGAATTTGGCATATGGAAAAGAGAGGAGTAGGCATCGATTGATAGATTCAATGGCTACTTCGCATAATACACATGTCTCAAGACCCTAGAAACCTAACTTCGTAACCTATCTTCAATGAAGATCTTTTGGATAGCCATCCAAGTAAAGGAACTAGCTGTAGGAAGACAAGAATTGTTACAAAAAGGTGAGGTAGCCAATTTTAGCTGTTATATCCCTTATCTTTGAACTACACCATCTAATCACATTATTTTTTATTGATGGAATTAGTACTCATTCATGTAAGATCTTTTGTTTTTATTCTTTTTGAGCCGCGAGAGCATCAATTTCTTGGAGTAACTATCAAATCTATTGTTAATCTCATTAGTTTCCCTAGTTTCCACAAATTCTCTAACCTTGTGTTCCCATACTCTAATATTTTTTGATCTAATTGAATCCAAATTTTAATTACTAGCTAATGGAGCATGGACCTCTCCCAAGTCCATCCAAAAGGATGCACTTCTCTCATCCCTCACTTCCCAGGTGACATGTGTAGTTATGATATCTTTACATTCCAAAATATAATTCCACACCTCCAATTCTCTTAGCGGGTCCCTGATGGTGAGAATCCTTGCTGAATGGTCAGAATCCAAATATTTTATTCTTATTATTTTAACCCATTTCTAATCTCCTCATGTATACATACTCCCCATAACTTTTTCACCCATGGAAGGATTCATGACAGTAATAAATGTCATCTTGTCCCTCCTACCTCTTTTGGGGAGCAATTTTTACCCACAAGATTAGAGGAAATTTTCATTGTTTTTTCATCCCACTCCAAAAAAAAATTCTCATAATTTGAATTAAAATATCCTTTACTGATTTTGGCAATATCATACATGACATAGAATAAGTAGGAATGACAGATAACGTTGGTTTGAGCATAAAAATTATTTGAATTTATGTCAGTCACTTCCCTTCCAAGATTCCATTATACTCCTCAACTATTTTCATGGATTACTAAACTTTATTATTAACCTAAGGAATCAGAGGGATCCCTTAAAAATCAACCCGAGAAATTAGCTATATGTAGTTTTAGTATCCTAGCTACGTCTCTTTGTAGACTAGGTTGATTATTAAGAAATAACACCTCTAATTTCCTCTAGCTGATACTCTGGCTATATGCACTACAATAGGAATTCAAAAGATCCTATTCATCATTGCCTCTCATCTACAAGAACTCCCAAGCAACATTGTATCATCAGTAAATTTCTATTGGGATACTACTCCAGTCCCCAATGTCATCTCCATCTCAAGCTAACTTACCTTCCTCCTTTAACTTGGAAATGATCTTGCCCAAGAGCTCAGCCATTATTATAAATAGAAAGAAAGATATTGGATCCCCTGCCTCATCCCTTGTTGGAAGATAAGAATCCATGTGAGATCCATTGACTAATATTAAAAATTTGGGAATCAAAATGCAACTTTTGATCCATTGAACCCAATTGTCAACAAACCCAAACCTTCTCATCACCTCCAACAAAAAATGGTTATCAACCAAATCATAAGCTTTCAAGGTGTCCAGTTTAATAACCATACTCATTGTCGTATCCTTTCTTTCTATGTAGATTTCTTCAAGTACCACTATGATGCCTTTCACAATTGATTTGCCTATGGAGAAACCACTTAGATACATGGAATAGCATCACCAACTCCACCTTTTACCTATTAGCCATTAGCTTAGTGATAATCTTATATACCATGTTGCACAAGGCTATTAGCCTAAAATAATTCATTAATTGGGCTTATTCCTTCTTTGGAATCAAATCCAAAAAAAAATTATGGTTTAATTCTCCCAACATAGTTATTTTCTTCCTTAATTCTTCCACCACTCGATAGAGATCCAACCTTATGATATCCTAGAACTTCTAAAAAAGTTAGTAGGCAAGTCATCAGACTCAAGGGATTTAATGAGAGCTAGAAATTGAATTTATTAACTTCTTAAAGTATAATCCTCTCAAATAATTGATTGTTTTGTTCTTGGAAAATTAAAGTTGTGATCTTTCTCAACATCTTTTTCTTCTCAGTCCCATTTATCAATGCATATTTTTTTAGTAGTGTTTCAAAGAATTTGACTTATTCCTTGTTGGTTTCTTCTATTGTTTGAGTCACACCACCACTATCCTTTGAGATCCTAGTGATCCCATTATTGATTCTATTCTCTATGGAAGTCTTACAAAAGAACTTTGTATTCCTATCACCCTCTTGCAACCAAACTTCTCTAGATTTTTGTCCCCAGAAGGACACCTCCCTTGTGAAGATTTTTTATAATTTTTACTTCAACCTCTTCTCTATTTCAAGATTATTTGTGCTTATTCCTTTCTCAATTACTAATTCATTCAATAGTAACAACTTCTTTCCAACTCTCTCTTTCTCTTCAGTTTTTTTTTAAATGAATTTTGTTCCAAATTTTCAGTTTATTATTAACATGGCTATTTTTTTTGCTAATAGGTATAACTGGGAGTTTCTACATAGCTTAACTTCACTCCACCAAGAAACAATTGATTCCTTGAAGCTTGAAAATCTTAACTACATATACTCAAGCTTCAAAGAGCATCTCTCTGGTTGTCTATTAGGGATGAGTTGGACTTGCACCAGGTAATGATTAGATCACATGAAAGAAAGGATGTAAGTGTTATGTGAAACTATTTGACTATCCCAATCATTAGGAATCAAAAAAAATTCCAACCACTCCACAATACTAGTGAAACCTTTCCTTCTATTTGACCATGTGAAAATGTCATTCTCTGATTGAATATCCCTTAAATGGTCTCGCTCAGCAAAGTGTTGGAAGTTTAACTAAACTTGAGATAAATGGGCATTCCATCCCGCACCCCCTCCTGATAACACCAACTTTTCTCCTTCTATATTTTGTAGATTAGTAGATATTTGTTTCCAAACTACTCTTTTTTTTACTATCAAGATGGGACCATGTATATTGACTATATAAAAAAATTCTCATTCCATTGCAAAACTTTAACCCTGATCATTTTTTAGTGCTCATTATCCTCCACAGATTCCCCAACCAACTTAACTAGGTTCTACAACACTCCTAATCCTCTTGAAGCACCATTTTCTCCAACAATGTCACCTTCCCATTACCTCAAATTCCTCATTATTGTTTTACTTTCCTCTAAACTCCACTTTGTTTCTTGCAGTAACACAATATCTACTTTGGCTTGGTTAATTTGGGACATGACTAAGTGTCACTTGTAATGCTCCTAATATTCCATGATATGGCCTTCATTGCCCTTTGGCATTCTCTACGATCTACAAATTTCTCTTGTTTGTTTTCCTCCTCCTTTGGCCCTTTCATCTTGTGTTTAGATCTTTGATCTTGGATTGTGTCTATTCAATTATCCTCTCTCCATTATTTCCCCTTCCTCTTCTTCATATTTACTATCCTCTTTTAATCCAGAACAAATCCTAGCCTCATCTTACAATGAATTTTGTGTACTTTCACTCTTGAGCTTAAAACATTTTTTCAAAACTTGCCAATTCCTCATCTCTATTCTCTCCCTCATTTTCTTCATAATTAAGATTCCCCTCTACTGCTAGAGGCCCTTTTCCTTCAATTATTACTTTTTATATACATGCATCTATAATCGAATTCGTTTTCTCCACGTTCTTCCCCTAATCTCATGTTATAGCTTTAGTAGGATATAATGGAGTAGAGGCATTTCTTGCTCCTATCTAGAAATTTCCCATTGTTGGACCATTTTATAAGTCTTCCCTTTTGTGTGCTACAATTTTCCCACAAGGAAGAATTATACACAAAGGAGAGGTCAAATTTAACCAAGCAACAAAGAGTAAGCGGGACCTTTCTTTCCAAAAACATGATGGCCTCGCATTATTTCACGTTTTAACTAAGAAAATGTGTTATTATGAATGGTCTCTTCTAATTTATCTAGGTCATTTCAATCTATTGCTAAGAAGTCTCAAGAAGAAGAAAACTTTGCATCTATTTTCCTACCTATTTCAATGAGTTAAAGGTTTATTTTTTATGCATATGAATACATATAGAGTTAATACATTTGAACTTGTAAGATCATCTATTGTTTTTTATTTAGGTAATACATATAGAGTTAATACATTGAAGTATTAGTTTTTTTTATTAAATCGTTTTACCATCATGTGCATTTTTTAATAATAGTTTTGTTACTAATGGTTATTTTACTTGGCCATAACTTGTTCTAAGCCTTTTAAGCATGCATGATGAGATAGTTTGCACTTTGTTACCTTCTAGTTTATTATTTGGACTTTCTTTGTCAATATTAAGTTATTTAATTATGATTTTAAAAAAAATACTATGGCCATATATATTCAATAGTCTCATAGGATTTATCCCACCAAAGCTACAAAACATCAACAACTGGATCATAATACTCTGCATTCATATCCTTCAATAATTACTATAAAAATACAACATATTACTAAATAATTTAAAATATAAATTATTTTATCATTAAAATTGTTAGGCTCATAAAAAATATAATTTATTATTTGGACTTCCTTTATCAATATAAAATTATTTAATTATGATTTTAAAAATTATAAATATCATATGGATATAAAGAATTATTATAAAAAATATAATACGTTATTAAATGATTTATAATATAAATCATTATTTAAATTAAAAAAGTATTAGGCCGATAAAAAATGTGAAGTTTATTTATTTTTCTGGAATAAAAAATTATTTATACACACACACACATTTATTTCTTATATACAACCTCTAGATATCTCATTTCTCATCACATTGTTGTCGTTGTGGTTTTCATTCTTGTTTTTAGTAACATAGGGCGGCTAGTTACAATCGCATAGGACAACTAGTTACTCAAACTCAAACCACACACACACACACAAGAAGCATTGAGAATCAAGGATACTAATACTAAAAACCAAAGTGATGAAATGAAAGGAAAAACTGAAAGTTTGCATACTTAAGAGTAATAAAGGATGGTGATTAAGGGAGGGAAAATTGAACTCCAAAGGCCCACATGATAGAAGAGAATATAATTGTGGGGGGAGAAAAGGACAAAGGCAAGGCATACCAATAGAGAAAATTTCAAAGGTTTGAAACATAAGGAATCAAGGAATTGAGGAAAATTAAAGAAAAGGGACGTTGACATGGAAAAGTTTAGAATCTTGACAACTTTAAAAGCCAAGGTTAGAAACGAAAAACTAAGAGAAAGAATGTAAAGGTATGAAAAGCCTTAGAAACATGCAAAAATTAAAGTATCAAGAAAATAGAGAAAACAAAAATGAAAGAAAAGCGTGAAAAAATGAAAAAAATCCAAAATCTCATCTAATACAAGTGATACAAACACTCTTCAACTTAAATAATTAGATAAAATATATATCACATAGAGATATAAATGTCTAGTAAATCTCAATTATTATATATTTTATAAAATAAATATTTTGTATTGAACAGATAGTCAAAGGTTGCTCTGCAACTTCGTGTCACTTTTCTCAAAAAAGAGGCCCTCGCGCGTGTGAGTGATCTCTCGATCATGCATCGGGAGGCCACCCTCGTGGTTTTGATAAGGCATTGATTTCCTTCTTTGGTTTATGGGTGATGACGACATTATTCCTTCTATATTACCTTCCACAAATCTAAGCATTGCTAGGGTTCCTACCCATAATACTTTCAAGGACATTGTGGTGGAGGACTCTTTGTCGGTGGATGCTAGATTTATTAGGAATTTCCTATTGCCTATGGAACCGCCTGACCAGATGGAGCCAGAGGAGGCAAGGATTCCCTTGTTGATCCACTTGTTGTTAGACCTAACTCTTGTATGTCTAAATCTATTCAAATGAAAATAGTAAGGCTTAATGATACCACCATTTTCCTGGCAGCCTAGGATTTTAGTTTATCTTTTGCAAAATGCTTCAAAAGGGTTTATTTATTATTTTCTTCAAGAACCCTCTTTCACAAAAAGAGGTGGTCAAATGTCATTTTTTGGTCTATTTGGCCTTTGGTTATTCAAGGCCATTGCTTGGTCTGCAAAGGCCAATTATGAGGAAATACTTTCCCCGTCGTTCCCTAGATGGGTTACGATAAAAAAAGGTACCGTCATTTCTGTGGAATTTTTTCCTAAAGTACTAGAACCTATTGGTAGAGTTATTAGGGTAGAAGAAATAAACTCTTTGTTCTCTTATATGGATGCAAGGATGTTTGTAGCTCTTAACCCTAGGGTAGACATCCCAAACATTATTAAAATTGAAATGGACAACTTGTCTATCACCTGCCCGATTGATATATTGGGAGGCTTGAATGCATGTTTTCTTTGTAGAAAAGAAGGGCATCAAAGAAGAAACTTCCCTTTGATTAGCTCTAGGAAAAATATGGATAAGCATAAAGGAATCCAAAACCCTAATATGGGTTGAAATATGCTCATTAAGAAGGTACAGAGCCCTAATTTAAAGAGTTTTTTTAAAAATAAGGACAAACACAAAAATGCAAACAATACAAAGTTGACTCAAGTGGAATCTGACATGGACAGAGGTGTAAACCCTAATAATCAAAATCATATGGATCCTGCGTTGGTGGATGATAGTCATAGAGAAGCTATGGTTGTTAAACTCAAAGAATTGAAGAGAACCCTAAGGAATAAATTATTTCCTGATAAAATATCTAAACTTATTGTTGAAGCTCCAATTTTTCATAATGACCCTCATTCACACGGAACCCTCAATACACAACAACTTGTTAATAAAATTAGGAGACTTTCTAAAACTAGAAACAAGTTGGAAAACATGATTAAAAGTGGGGAGGACTATAGATTATCCCTAAAAAAGTTGGATATCCTAGAACTGAAGGACCAATGCAAGGTCTCTAAAGCCCCAGAGAGGTGTATCCCTTATGAGGAGTGACCTCGGTCAATGATGGTAAGGAGATGATGCTTGAAGGTGTTGGGGTGTTAGGAGTTGTGGATTAATCCATGGAGACTTACTCTACTTGTGATGTGTTGGATGAAGGGTAATCCCTTGAGGCCATTAAGGATGAATATGAAACAGATGATTTTCTTTCTAAATATTCTTTCAATGTCATCCTCATTGTTATTACCCCCCTCCCCCCCTCTTTGGTGACATGGACACTGATCGTCTTGTCACCAGAGATGGGCCTCCCTTTGAGGTTGGAGATCTTAGAGATTTTTCTAGTTGTGATGAGGAAACTAACCTAGACCCAATGGGAGAATATTTTATGAATTGGTCTATTGTTCCCTTTGAAATTAAACCTATTTTTGATGTAGTAGATGAATCCTTGAAGTTTCTAAGAGAGAGGAAGCCCAAAAAGAAAACCGAGGCTAAGAAGAACATGAAGGAGAAGGTAGTGACTAAACCCTCCTTAGGAGTTGAGCAGTCTGCTAACTTTAAAATCAAAAGGAAGAGAGGTAGGCCATGTGGCTCTACCGTCTCTAGACAAGATAATCATCTCCCTAAGGGTGTTCTACCCAAGTGTTACAAGAGCTTCAGAACCTCAATGGATACCACCCCATAAATCATATGGATTTAAAATGCACATCATGAAACGTGAGTGAGTTAGAATCTCTTGATAGAAAGTATATTTTTAAAATATTTATGAATCTGAACAGGGATATTGATATTATACTCCTTCAAGAAGTTAAGACAGTGGCTTTCAATTTGGAAACCAATCTGAGATGCATTTGGAGGGACTCTGATTTTTTTGTTAACAATCACTGTAAGGGGAGAGGAGGGTTTGTCATCCTAGCGAGTCCTAAATAGAAATTTTTTATTTTTAGGTGGGGGTCCTCCCCTTGCAGTAGAGTGGTGTGGGTGATTTTCAAGATTAAGGAGATGGGGCCAAAGGCTCTCCCAAACCACCAAACCACCTTGTTGAACCAATGCGAAAGCCAAACAACACAGTGAGAGAAGAAAACACAGATATGCTTTATCATTAATTGATAAAACTCATTACATGTTGGGTTGTAAGGCCTTCCCGGTTTCGTCCATATATTTAATGAATTACAATATGATCTTCATACATGTGAGGTCACAGACCTGCTTACAGATAATCCAAATCTTATTCTAGCACTGCTACTTCTGAATTTTACTAAGAACATAGAAACATATATATACAAGAGACCAATAAGAGAGAGGTCGGCGCACAAATCCATAAGTGAGACCCAGATTTAGGTCCACACAGATCCCAATGAGAGACCCCAAATCAATTAAGCCATCAAAATTAACTGAAGAAGTCGGCCACCAGATCTAACTCCAAAATAAACATCTTGGGCAAAGGTTGACCGAGCAACAGAGTGACTCAGGCAAAGAACACCCCGAGAAACAAGAAAATAGAACCCGAGCGACACAGACAAGCATTACCGAGAAACAGAACTCGAGCATCAGAGACAAGCATGCCTGAGCACCAAAACCCGAGCAACATAGAACAAACTAAAGAACTATAAGAAAACATCTTCTTGGTTGTGCAGGATTGCCAATGACCCAAGATGCTCTTGCATCAATGTTTCAACTAGAAGATATTTCCTAGATTGTTGGCAAGGATTTTAACATGGTTGAGAGGTCGCGTACAAGCTTGACGGGCACTAAGTTTGAGTGGAGAGAGGAAGAAAGATTCTACTAGTTTAAATGTTGAATAAGATCAATCTTTTGTATCCTTTGGCTAGTAGGAAGCAAGATTTTCCAGGCATTTGGCTCACTTGGTGAACCTACCAGCAAGGTTTTAAGAGGATTTACTCCAGACTTGATGGGTTTTATGTTAACAATAACACTTACAAATTTGAAAAATATGAGA
This sequence comes from Thuja plicata, assembly GCA_018584345.1. Taxonomy (NCBI): domain Eukaryota; kingdom Viridiplantae; phylum Streptophyta; class Pinopsida; order Cupressales; family Cupressaceae; genus Thuja; species Thuja plicata. The sequence continues at coordinate 1,245,471 of MU227483.1, forward strand.
GGGGTCTGACATTAAAGTTATCCCCTATACTCTATCAGACCATCATCCGGTGGTGGTTCAAATTTCTACTCTAGGATTTGCTCCCGTTCTCAGCCCTAATAAGGATTCCTTTTCCCTTAATGTAAAATTGCTATAGGATGAATATGTGCTAGGTGTTTTGGACTTCACCGATAATTTTAATTCATGGGTGGTGAGGTCTTCAAGTAAAATAGACAAGTGGGTCCAAAATACGAAGAGTTGGAGACTTTTATTATAAGTAGTTGGGAAGAAAGCTAAAGACATGAGACATTAGGATTTGCTCCCGTTCTCAGCCCTAATAAGAGCTAAAGAGGTTATGCAAATAGAAAAATAATCCAGAGAAGAATCCAAAACATAAAAATCTAGGGAATCAAAGTTAGAGCTAAAATGAATTAGTTGAATCATGGAGACAAAGATACAAAATAATTCTTCTAGCTACTTAAGAGGAAGGAGGCCAGAGAAAGGATTGAAAATATATGGGAGGAAGGGTCTACTCTAACAAATCAAAAGGACATATTGAATGCATTTAGGAAATTCTACAACATATTATTCATATATGGGCATTCTGGGCCAATAATGGAAGATGCTAGGAACAAAATCAAGGAGATTATTCCTAAGAATGTCAGTAATGAGGATGCAGAAATTTTGCGCAAAGAAATAACTATAGATGAGATTAATAAATCCATAAAAGCATTAAGTGTTGGTAAATCTCTTGGGCTTTATGGGTTTCCTACAGAGTTCTAAAAAAGAAACATCAGTTGGATTGGTAAATAACTATGTCATATCTACAAAGAAGCCATTATGCAGGGGTCTCTAGGGAAAGATATCAATGTTGGCTTGATAAAACTAATCCTCAACGAAGGAGACAGATCTCTAATAAATAACTGGAGACCTATCACATTGCTAAATGTATCCTATAAAATCTTGACTAAAGTGCTAGCAAAAATATTGGAGGATATCCTCCCTAAGATCATCAACCCCGCACAAACTAGGTTTGTTAAGGGTAGATGTATTTTGGAGAACCTTCTGACATGTTGGCAGGTCATGAGTTGAGCTAAGGACTCTAACCAGGAAGTGAGCATGTTGCTCATTGACTATGAAAAAGCATATGATAGGATTGAATGAAATTTCATTATTATGATGTTGGATAGCTTAGGCTTCCCTAGAGCTTTTCAGCTAATGGTGATGGTATTAATGAAAGGTGTCAGTGCCAAAGTGGAGATTAATGGGTGCATATTTGAAGGCATCATCTTGTCTAGATCCATTAGGGAGGGTTTCCCCCTTGCTCCTATTTTGTTTGTGATAGTGGTTAATGCTCTATTTTATTTACTAAGAGATGAGTCTCTTTCCCCAAAATTTAAAGGAGTTACCCTCCCTAATGGATATGACCTGACCAATGTGCAATTTACTGATGATATAGCTATAATTGTTTAACTAAAGCATGATAATATGGAAGATTTGGTTACCAAATTAGAGCTATTTTGTTAGGCCTCTAGAAGAAAAATCTTCCTCCCTAAGTCTATCATGCTTGGGTGAGAGGAGCACCCACTCCCAGTTGGTTGGTTCAATAGAGTTGGACTTAACTGGGGGGCAAAGCATCAAGTAAAGTACCTAGGGATTCCCTTTTCTTTTCAACTGGATCTGAGAGACATGTGGATTTGGATTAGAAGAAAGATTGACAAGAAACTATGCAAATGGGACAAGCAGTACTTATCTTTGGTCAGACGATTTCAAGTATGCCAGAAGGTACTCTCTTCTTATAATATTTATTATACCTCTACATGGTTTTTTAGTCAATATCAACATAATCACTTACAAAAACAAATCAAGAACTACCTATGGTCAGATGGTAAAGCTGGCAGGAAGAGACATGCAATGAGATGGCAATGATGCTCAATGAGAAAATTCATGGGGGGTTTAGGGCTAAAGGACTTAAAAATACAAGGAATTTCTCTTGCAACCAAGTGGATTTTTAAAGCCCTTCAAGGGTTGTAACCATGGAAAATTTTGATCAAAAACAATATTGGTAGAGTTTTACCTTATAAAGGATCATGGTGGAAAGGGTTGCACCAGTGTGACCTCGGGACTAGTCACTTCCTAGTCAAGGTGGTTGGATCTAATGTTTTTAAATCAATTTGGAAGGGATGGGAACATGTAAGACATTTGATCACCTACAATGGTCTGGTCTCAAAAGATAATAAACTCTATGGAGAGAGATCTATCTGGTGGATCCTGAAACATAAAGGCAAGCCCCTTGCTTTGCTTCAAGGATGCTCAGCAAAAAGCTAGGAAGCTAAAGGGATTCAGAAGATTGAGGATGTTATAAAGGATGGCTAGTTACTTAGTTGGGAGGAGATCAAGTTGAAATTAAACCTCCCACAGATACAGTGGAGGGCCTTTTCTATTCTTAGGGAGGCATGAAATTCTCTCCCTTCCTACAATGTGTGCTATTGTGAAAGATATATTCCTTTTCCTATTAATGGGTTGATGGCTCTCTGCTCCCCAATACCAAAGCCAAAACATTGTATTCTTCTTTGTCTGGTAATGAAGATATCTTTTGTCACTCCAACTCTTGTTGGGTTGTGACTTATGACTCAACCACTTGGAGTAATAATTTTTACAATATTTGGATCAGATTGGCAGAACCCAAAAAATAAAATGCTTCCTATAGAGACTGATTTTCCACAAACTTCCTCTCAAGCATCCTAATAATGATTTTAATCCTTTCTCTATTTGCAGAACTCCTAAAACTCTAAAGCATCTTTTCATTGAGTGCTTGTTTTCTTAAAAAATCTAGAACCTATTTGGCTTCTCTATCAATGGCAACATCATTATCCCTGAGTTGGTTTTTGGCAATATCGTGGGCCTTCAGAGAAATTGTAATATCTCTTTGTCTTGTAATTAGTGTGGAGATCTTTTGGATTATTTGGAAATTTAGGAATGACAATATATTTAGTGGCAGGGATAGAATCCTTACTAAGTCTGAGGAAGCTCATATTCTACGATACTGGTGTACAGGTATCTGTTATAATGAGACTTGACATAAAGAAGTTTGAAGACTTTCTAAAAAGGTGTATGGTCAGGGTTGGTAGGTGGGAGATATCCCATGGCCACACATGGACGAGGACTATAGCCGAAAGATCCCCTTTTGAGGTGACACTTCACAATTTTATGATGGATCTTAAGCAACAAAGGAAGAGAGTGGATGTTGTTGTAGAGGCTCCTGCAATTGTGGCACCACTTGTTGTCATTCCTCCTGGGGCAGATGATGTTGATCCTATTCATGTTGCAAAAAGAATGGTACATCCCATTGCTCAATTCGTGCAAGATGGCAGAATTCTTAGATGGATGGAAGGAGCAGCTAGGTAGACAACGTGGGTGGAAGAAAAGGGAGATGATAGAGATCTAAATGGTGAATTTCAAAGGTAGTAATAGATGTTCACATAAGATCTATCTTTTTGCAGTGTTTTGTTTGTTGGTTATAGTTGTACCTTCTCATTGTGTTATGATACTCCTAGCATCTTTGTATTAGATATGATGATACTAATGTAGTAGCTTATGTTGATTAGTTTGGATATGAACAATTGATATTGATGTATCTCTAAACAATTTCATCTATGTATTTTGGTTTCATTACATCTAACACAAAAAAAATTATTATATATTTTACTAAACAAGCACTAATATATTCAATCCTCTTACCTATTATGTCTAAAACTTGTGTACCTTTTAGTATCCTTGTAATATGTTGAAACAATAACTAATGCATAAAAATTTCAATATAGGTTTTCGACATCCTAGCAAAAGTATATGAAAGAAGTAGATGAGATAGAAAAGAGTATTTAGTAGTTGAGCATGTTCCAATAGTTGAGATAGCGTTTGTTGATTTATAGCTGAGTATTTGTGTTAGCATAATAGTAGTAGTTATAACTATAACATTGCTCGTGTTGATCATGAGTACTCATCATGAATGAAATGCACTCCTCAAATCTTAAAAAAATAACAAATCATGTGATGTCACATCAACTCACCAACAAAACATGGCATGGCGCATAACTATTTGTCTACACTTTTGGGGGGGGCCTTTTTTACCACCTCGACAAACAAAAAGTGGCATCATTTTTTATGATGTGGACTTGAAACCATAATTACAAGCAAGGATCTTGTCAAATAAATCACTATTAAAAAATTAGAAGTTAGTTGAAATTCTTATGTATCATTTTAGGATGTCAACTACTGGGCCCTCTCCTCTAGTAGCTAATATAAATGTTTTAAATATATATTGAAAATTAAGAATCATTTAAATAAATATATTTAAACATTTATATTTAATTCTTTTAAGTTGTAAAAATATTTAAATAGATTAAATAAATTGTGTTGTTTTATTTCATTTTAGAATTAATTAATTTATTATAAATTTAAGATTTTAATGTTTATCATGAAGTTATTTTATTATTATTTATCACTTTAGAGTTATTTTATAATTTTGGTGTCTTTATGTTTGAAAATAATTATTGCTTTTGTTAATACAATTGTCTCGTTACACTTGCTAACAACATAGTTTACATCTCTTTACATAATAATATTAAATATTTATTTTGAAATAATAAATGGTGATGAGGGTCGATTGCTTAACGATCCAAAACTTTGTTTAGTGATTAAATTTATGAGCAATAAATTTTGAAAACAATTAATTGGTTTACTCTGCTTTAGGTCAAATTTGCACTTACTAAATTAATGTTCATTTTTTGTGAAAATTAACCTCACATATTTAGTTGTATGAAAATGAGTTTATCTCTTATCTATTGTATATTTCTCTATACAATGATATTTATCTCTCCTCTCCTCTCTTTTTCTCTCTCTCCCCCTCTTCCCATTTTCTCTCCCTCTCCCTCCTCTACTTATCTCTGCCTTTCCCTCTCTTTCTCTTTCCCCTTCGCCTCCCCTACCCCCTCTCTATCCCTTGTGATCCCTCCCTCTCTTTATCACCCCCTCTCTCCTCTCCATCTCTATTTTTCTCTCTACTTATTTGTTTGTCTCTCTCCCACTCTCTCTACATCTCCTTGTATTTTCATCTCTCTCTCTCTCTCTCTCTCTCTCTCTCTCTCTCTCTCTCTCTCTCTCTCTCTCTCTCACACACACACACACACACACAAAAGGTAATAGTCCAGCACAAGTAGTTGTGACTTCAAAGTTGTTAGTGTTGTTCATAAGTACTCATCTACTAAATCACAAGTAATAAATCACACATTGGTACATCAATAAAAAAATGATTTGATGCACAATTATGTCTACCTCTTTTATTTTTAGTTGTTTTTTTTATCTTCTTGCATACCTCAACAAAAGCATACTAATGTGACATCATTCCAATGACTTAGACCTGAAATATTAACTAGCACTTGCACCTAAGGAGGTTCAAGAGATAAGTTGATAGGAAATTATAGTTAGAATTTAAATGTGAAAAATAAAAAATCAAATTCTTTTTCTATTAATAATTATATTAAATTAAAATCATATTTATAATTATATTAATTCTAATATCTATTATTAGTATTTATTGTTTCATAAAAATATTTAGGTCATACAAAAAATAGATTTAATGAAATAAAACCAAATCAAATGTCCTCAACCACTGTCAGAGACTTGAGCAAGAAGATTCAAAGCATAAGCACTTGTGGGAAGGTTTAATAGGTTATAGATATTGCAATTGTGACATGCATGGAAAATGTGTAGACATCAAATAGGGTGCATGCATAATATGATATAATTGGTTGTTATTTCATGGAATACAATGATTTAGTTGTAGAACATTTATAATTTATTACAAAGGATTTTACAAAACCTCAACTCGAATTAGAAACATTCAAGGAAATGTAATATGTATAAATTTAAAATCAAATAGGAGGCATGCAATTAAGCCACAACCATGGTTTGTGGATTGAGAGAAAAAAATGTTAAGATATTGCACTCCCTATAATCAATTCTCATACGCAAAGGTTACTTTCATTTCTCAAAGTTTGCAGATTGCGTGTCTTTATTTATGGTTCGAAAAAGAAATACAAGTTGTCTACTAGAATCTTCTCTGCTATTCATCCAATATTTCAACAAAACAAAATGAATGGTCTTCAAAATTATGGAAAACCATCAATAAAGGTATGTGCATTAAATCGAAAAGTCTACCAAAACAGCAGCACAATGTGTAATGTACTGAAATACAAAAGAAATGGCTACTGATACCTGATCAAATTTGCAATTTGTCAACGCGTGTTTGATCCACTTTTGAAAATGATATTAAATACTCATACTATTGTTTATCTATCATATTTCAATAAACTAATATTTACAAAAAATGGTAAGTTGGTCAACACATGTTTGATCCACTTCTAAAAAATATAAAGATCTTTTTGGCAAACCGTATGTGAATCTCAAATTGTTATTTTAAAAGCAAAATCCAAGATTAGTGTATGTTTATACAAATCTCAAATTATTGTTTTAAAAACAAAAAAGCACAACAAGAATTTTATTTATTTCTTATTCAATAACATATATAATTATTTCTCATATCTTTTATTAATATTTATTTATTTATTAATAATTTATTTTTGAAAAATTAAAAAAGATAATAAAAAGATCATATTCAAAGGTGTTCTTATAAAAAAGAAGATAATAATAGAACATAAATTCATATATATTTTTTAATTTTTCAAACAATGCAAAATCATTATCTCCAATATTGAAGAGTTTTTTTATAGGTAATTTTATTAGTATTTATTTTATTTTTTAATAATTGTTCTTTTTCTTTTTTGAAACATTAAAAAAAATGAAATATTCTAATAAAAAAATATAATATTGAAAGATATTCTTATGAAAAAAATAATGATATATATATTTTTTCTTTTATGCACATTCTTTTTTTTGATATATATATATATATAATTTCTTTTCATAGATAAAATTGGAAAACATTTCAACTTTATATATATAATTTCTTTTCATAGATAAAATTGGAAAACATTTCAACCAAAAAGTTGATTTAAAAATAATTTAAGAAGAGACTAAGGTGATTTTACAATGTAAAACCTATCACCTAATTATAAACAAAGACCTAAAATTTGAAGACGAAGTTTGAATTGAAATTTCAGCTTATCTTTACATGTTCCTTTATTTGGCGAATGTCTCCCAATTTTGCTCTTGAATTCACTGTACTAATTCAAATTGATGATATGGATGTTTCGATGTTCTAAAGTGTGATTGGCTGCTCAAGTGGCTTAACAAATCAAACCCAAATAGTTAAATTTCCGTCTAAACAAACTCACCAAATCAAACCCAAATAGTCAAATTTCCGCCTAAACAAACTCACCATGCTTCCAGACTTCCGCTTTAGTTTTGAACCTTGAATTTTGGAAGATGGTACTCGTCCATGGTTCCCATAATTGGCCATCACCAAAATTGAGAAATCAAATTTTCAGCTCGCCTTGGTCACATATTTTTTTCAAAATTAGCTCCCCTGTGAACCATTTGTGGGAAGCATCCTCCAAAGAAAAGTCTGACAGCTTGAAAGGCCTCTATGCTGATATGCGGCTTAATACAACTACATCTTGAATTTATTCGAGTGTAGAAAGTCCTCGCCAGAACAAAAATAAATTACAGTATCTGCATATTGAATTTGTTCTGGTGAACGCCAAAAGATGATGGACTACATATAACAGCTTAATCTTGAATTTGTTCAACAGTTACACAACTAAATCCAACATCAAACCACTAATCATTGCTTAAAATAGCTTCATCTTGAAATTGTTTAAGAACTGCATAAAAAATCTACAAGAAAACATTACAAGACTGATTACAACAGTCTGAGTTTGCTCAAGTGCTACACAAAATGTCTTCACCAAAACAACAATCAGTGTGAAGTCGGCTGTCTCTTTTCTTCCTCTTCTGCCTTACGCCAAGCAGCCTTCAAAACACGCCAAAAATAAACAGCAATTACTAATTTCAATTGCAAGCCAAACTAACCAATGAAATGTTTTCAAATTAAAAAAATAACATACAGCGTACCTGCTCCAGCTTGAGTTTAGACACGTGTGGTTTCAGCACATTTCCAAGGCCCACGCCTCCCCATGTACTCTGTAACTCTTGGTCTCTGGTATCCCTCCGTCTTTGCCAAGGATTATTCCCAGATGCAGCCAAGGCAGCTGCTTCTTGTTTTTCAATCTCAAGTCTTGACAACTTCTTGATGAGAGGTGGAAAGGGGTTGGTTTCAGATGTTCCAGTAATATTATCATTACCTTGCTTCAACTGGTTGCTCTTAGCACATGAGAGAGAAGAAATTTCACAGCACGATCCTTGGATCTTTGCATCTGGTTTAGTAGACAATTCAGCATATTCAGGTACAGAGACACCATCCCTCTGAATTTGATTCTCCCCACTCTGGTCAGGATGCTGACCTTCTAACTCCCCAGATGTAGCTGTGGAAATTGCACAGACATTTCTTGAGGTTTCTCTATTACAAACTGCAAGTTTCTCCCGTTCAAGCCTTGAAACATGTTTGACAAGAACCTTATCCAAACCTTCCTCGGCCTTCTCGTTATGGAAGTGCTCCTTTCTCCATATACTTTGAGATGTTGTGGAAGCTCTTTTTGCTGCTTCAATTTCTTGTTGAAATTTGGGAACCCGTTTGATCAGTACACTTCCTAAATCAGGGATAGATACAGAAGAAGAATTATGATGTAATATATTCTCGGCATTGTGAATGTTTTCAGACTGGATGAATACAGGTTTCTCAACAATAGAGGTAACACAATCTTCCCTGTACTGAGAAGCATAATCATCTGTATTGTCTTGTGCATTCCTTCTGTGGTTACAAACATCAGGACCATCACAATTTTTTACCTCGGAATTTATTGATGTCAAGTTTCTCTGTTCGTCATGTGCCCTTGCAAAAGCAATTGCGGCAGCCTTCTCCTTTTCTAACCTGGACACTCTCTTAATGAGAATCTTATCTAAACTCTCAACTTGTTCTTTAGACTCCTTTTTACCAATATAAGTCTGTTTGATTTCGTCAAAAGGAGCATCACCTATCATATTTGCATTCTTGTTCTCTTTTTTATTGGCATAACCTTTAAAAAATTTGCCATTCGTTGTAGAATCTTGTTTCTTCAGAATGTCACCCAATCCAATTGTACTGTGCTCATTTGTACAAGATCTTATAGATTTGGTGGCCTTTTGAACTTCAAGTGTCGTGCCTGTTGCAGCTGCTTCCTGCTTATCTCTTTCCAAGTTTGATATGCGTTTAACAAGGACTTTATCAAGACTTTCCACTATATGCCCCAACTGTTGACGGCATCTTAGCTCATCTCCTTTGTATGACTTTTTGGCTTCTGCTATTTCTTTCTCTAATTTCGATTTATGCTTTACAAGAACACTCCCTAAATCAGGTACATTTTCCTGACAATTTTTATTTTTAGAAGCTCTAGATAAGACAGTAGACTTAGAAGCTGCAGTCTTTTCTGCCTCCAGACGAGAAACATGCTTAACTAGTATATCTGCAAGGCCACAGCCGCTGTTCTTGTCATTTACTTCCACATTTTGTTCTTGAAGCAAAGCACCCAATCCACGAGTAGACACTACTTGTTCTAGAGATACAAGCTCTTTAGTGCTGAGAAATTTCATCCGCTCCACCATTAGCTTCACCAAATCCTCAGATGCTTCAAGATTTGATGGAACCTCTTTAAATATTTTGCTTTCCAGTGGTAACTTACCAGCTACGTGTTTAGTATTTGGGGAACTGCAGGTATCTTTCTCTCCATTCAATTCAGAAACAGGATGAGTGTTGGTTTCAAAACATCCTTCATGCAAGCCAGCCTTCTCATCCAAACCCTCGAGAATTTCTGATTCATCAATACTAGCAACACCTAGTGCACCTCCATTGCAGATACTAGACTTGCATTTATCAGCCCTTAGTGTATCCAATAGGGTAGAATCAGAAAGTTGAGACAACCTCCTGAAAGCAACTTTAACAGCTGCTGAGACCTCTTTGTCCACCTCAAATGCAGTTTCAAAAGATGCAGTTATGGTATTACTAAAGCCTTTTTCATTATGAGGACTCCCTCCTTCACATGAATGGTTAGAAGTGCTTGGGTTGTTCTTCATAATCACGCCAAGTGCTACTGCCTTAGCAAGAGCTTCTGATCCCTTTGTCTCAGCTTTCTTCAACTCCTTTGCAGCTAATCCACAAGGAATTCTGCACAGAAAAGGTAAAGAAGCTGAGCATGGAATCTATCGTCAAGTGTTCTAGAGTGCTACATTAGTGATAGTTTACAACACAAAAATATAAACATTATTACAACCCTGCTGCCACTAGGATACGACACCAGGATGCTTCTACAAAAGCAGCTTTGCGAGTTTCCATAGCTTCTTTTGCTGCAGCTTGTACTGCACGTTTTTCCCTTTCAACTCTGGGCAATATAATGTTTGAACCCACCAAAGTTTCATCTAGGGATGCCTTTATTCCCTCTGCTTCCTACAGGTAAAACCGCAGAAAGAATATGAATATGTTTGGAAGATTTAACTTCATTTATGGTCACTCAAATGGATAAGAGATTAAAGCATACCTGCAACATTCTGATCTTGCGTTCAAGAAAAGATTCTGTCTTCTTACGCGGAAACCAGTTCAACGGAGATTTTTTCCGGTAAGGAGTCTTGGTAATTCTTGAACCTATACATCGAGGACCTGGGCTTTGCAGATTCAAATCTGTTTTCACTATCTTGTTGGTCTTTCCAACACTATATTTGTTAATAACAGGCTTCCATACCCCAAGAGATCTGGGTGTATTATGTGCAGCATCACTAGCTGCCCGCATACACAGAACACCAACACTATGCTCACTGCTGGAAACGAGATGTGGAAATAGTAATTGTTTTTCTTGCACACATTCTGAATGAACTTCATTTCCCAGCATTCCTTTAGAAATTTCATTTTCCACGGACTGGATTTCATGTGAATATTGCTCTGATTTTTCTAAACTTTTACATGTCCCTAGAGGGTTTTCATTGCAATCTTCCCTACTTGATATTCCACACTTTATGTGAAGATACTCATCAAGGTTTCCTTTCTTCAATTCCTCTTCTTTGACGTAAATTGTTTCAAATGGAGAGTTATCAAGGAATGACTGGCATTTCTCATTTGTATTCCATTTGACATTTAGGACGGTATTTCTACTGTCATCAGTAGATGTGTTGGTTCGCTCGCCTGTTGAGGCATTCTGAATGGCATCAACCTCACTGATAGAGTTCAAGTACTTCTCTGATTCTATTGCTGCAGTTTCAATCTCCTGTAAAATGAATGAATACAAGTGACACGCACAGTATTAGTACCCTGGGTAGAGAAAGTTAACAAGACTTTACAAAATTATGTCCTAGATAATAATCCATTATGCTTCACATCCTCTTAGACAGCTTATTATAGAAACTTCAATAACAGGTACACCAAATCATAGCTCAAGAGCTTTCACTGTCCTCTATTAGATAAAATCTTATCTTTCAAAATACGAACAATGTAAATTTGATCCCTAGATAAGATTACTGTCTGAGGCCCACACTACGAATATAATTTAAGGCCCCTTTACAACTTACCATCTTGAAACAACAATTGTGATACAACGAAACAGTGACCACTCAAAGGAAGAATGCAAAAAGAATAAACTTGTGATATAAAGAAATTGAAACATGCTTATTTCCCTGCCTTGATATAATGAGCAAGCAAATTAATGGCTCGTACAATATCAAATAAAAAGAGGGCAGCAACTAGGGCGGGTCCCAATCCCAAAGATTGTGGTTGCTAAACCAAACTTTAATGTTATGTCCTGCCTTTGTCATATATAAAAGTGTTACAAAGAATGCTAACGGAAACATCTGTTTCTACAGAAATCATTTTGCTTCTACACATTTACATGTCCTAAAGCATCTTGATAAATATAAATTGTTCAATCTGGATTTATACAAAGAAGTTCGGTAGCAGATGCAAGCGGGGACAAGGGCAAACGCAAATAGAGACAGGAGAAATGTGTGGGACCAGCATCTGCCTATTAAGAGAGTTTTGCCGGTGAGTGTGTGGGTCCTGACAGAAACGAACAAACAGGAACAGGTATGCCACAAGGTACCCTTCTTTGTCTTTTGATATACTTTTTTATGCATTTTTATCTCTATTTCTTCAAACTGCTCTTTGCAAACTCAAATGATACAACAAAGAAACCATACCAATGCTTTCGGCATAGGCACTTTGGATCTTTCAACAAGAAAATCACCTCTACCAACAGGAAAAAGCACAGGTGTTAATAGATAACACACATCCGATAAATTTTGGGTCAGTCTTAGATGGTTCCTGTATGCAACCTTCCAAGTCCTGGTTGAAGTGGTTATGCCAGGAAGGTGGAATGATACTTGGGAATCACACCTTTCAGATCACAAGTGGACTCCCAGAATCTTACCATAATCTGCAAACAAGGAATACGCTCGGGCCTTGGGGCTCTTTTTGGGCAAGGCTTAGTGAAGTTAATATTGATGAGGTGAATGAGAGGCTAATCTTTGTAAATGCAAAATAGTATAGAGGGATATTAAGGCGTAGGAAGATTCGCAAGATGAAGCAACCAAAAAAGAAACTATTTATGATCCTTCCAAAAACAACAAAAAGCGGCGCCGATGCAGATGATCAATCAGAGCAGTATGAGAATGAAGGACAAAAGAAAGTAGTTTCCTTGATTCAAGGGGAGACCAAGATAGAACAAGTTAAGACCATTGTATCCAAAATAAACAAGGAGGTAATGGAGGATAAATACCATGATCACAAAGGCGTATATAGTCCCACTACCTCTCCACTTTTATGGTCTTCTAAATTATATGTAAACGAACTCATGTTGTTGAAAGATGATTGAGTTTATAGAAGCAAGAGAACAACTCGAGAAATCCAAGTTAAAAGAAATCATAGTAGTAATAATCTTGAAAAAGAAAACAAGACACTCAAAGAGGAAGTTCTAAAATTGCAAATCACCATAGAAAGAGGACAACAGGAGTTGATTTCTATAAAACAGGAGTTACACAAAACAGGAACAGCAGAAAAGGAGACCTCGGAGTCAACTGAAATAAGTGGCACAAAACAAATCGAAGATATTCAATCAGCAATGGAGAACATTAGACTAAAAGAAAACAGTATAACAGAACAAATAGAGGTAGTCAAATGTTGGACACAAATTGTGAATGGTCCGTCAAATGAGGAAACAAAAATCATATAAAAACAAATCAAGAAGCAATTAAGAGAAGAGAAGGACAAACAAGATAAGGCTGCAAATTTCATAATCAAAGGTTTGAAGAACTTCGGTGAAAAAGAAAGAACTAATATTTTAGTAATGGAATCAAGTGATGTGGGCAAGCAATAATCAACAAGCAAATAGGATTGAAAAGAAAAGAGATGGCAACAGATTTAGACATGTAAGGGTCACGCTAAAGTGTGTGGAAGCAAGCAATCTTAAAGAAGGGAATGCTTAGAGGCACTCAGTTTTACTTTGAAGAAGATCTAACATTTGCACAACAACAAGAACGAAGGAAAGAATGGGAGAAAATAAAAACAAGAGAAGAAGGAAAATGGGCTTGGCTGAAAAATGGTAAAGCTCAAATCAGTGATAGACCTTCACACAATAAATAGGGATGTGGAGCTCCACGGGAGTACCTTCATATGGTAAGTCAGAATTGTAGAGGATTCCTGTGGAGGAGAGGACCAGGATTGGGGCCCATAGAAGAGGGGAAAGACATTATTATTCTTATAGAAACACACGAGCAAGATGGCAACAAAGTTCTAGATTTTGAAGGTTACAATAAAATCTCAGTATGGAATGAAGGGTCAGAAACAGGAAATGGACACGAAGGGATTGCGGTCTTAATCAAAGAAATATGGGGAGGTAATATAAAAGTTGAAAAAGAGGACCCTAATAAGCAATTTATACGGTTGAAAATAGCAGATAATGATGTCACAATTTGGCTGGCTGCATGTTATTTCGCCCCAAAAAATTCAAAAGTCTACAAAAAGAAGAATCTTGAAAATGAAGAACCTTATGCAGCGTTAAAAAAAGACATCTATTTTTAGCACTTCGGGAGAGATAGTGTTGGGGGGAGATTTCAATGCAAGGACAGCAAACAATCAGAGCTATTCAGTTGGACAATGAAAGTGGGGGAGATGACAATCCTTTATGGTTAGAGGAAAACAAGGACCATGTTTGGGAAAGGGCTTCACAAGATGAACATGGGATCGTATCTCATTTTGGGGCAGAGCTTCTAGGTGTTTGTAGCTTGTATGGTTTAGTTATTTGTAATGGAATGAAAAGATGGCCATGATCAAGAGGCATTACTTGTAAAACATACAACGGACAAATTGTCATTGATTATGTTTTGTGCTCTCGAGACTCTATTTTGAGACTGCTGGAATTTAGTATTGGGACATGCCCTTTTGAGCTGAAATCTGATCACATGCCACATTTTACAAAATTTAGAGTTCACAATTATAATTCTCAAAAAAGAAAGAGCAGTCTCATGCTTAAGAATAGTCAACCACAAGGAAAAATCATCATGAACCAAGAAAAACAGAATTTATTTGTTGTTGCTTTGGATCAGCATCTTCAAATAGCAAAAGATATTTTTTCATGAAAGGAAGTTAGAGAAAAGAAAGATCACATCTGCAGCAGCTTGTTGGTTTAATTCATAAAGCTCTAAAAATATGCAAAAGATCTCGACCTAAGAAAGGAGTTAACAACACTTTCCTGTCTAAGCCATGGTATGATGAAGATTGCATGGCTGCAAAAAGAATAGTCAAAGAGAATGAATCAGACAAGGAAACAAAAGAATTTATGTGAAATTGATCAAATCTAAAAAGGAAAACTATGTTATCTCAAGAAGAAAAGAGTTAATTGCTTTGGGTAAACATAATCCTAAGGGCCCGTTTGGTTGAGGGGTGGAATGGGAATTGAACGGGAATTGGCATTTCCGAATTCCCAAAATGTTCAATTCCCTGTTTGGTTCCAAAATCAAAAATTGGAATAGGGTTATGCGAATTCTAATTTTGGGCCTTTTTGAGCATTCCACAATTCCCCCTCAAGACCAGGATTTGGAATTGAAAATTGGAATTGGAATTGAGAGTATTATTTTGTGAAGGAAAATTCATTCCCATTTTTGTGTTAATATTATATTGCTATCAAAATGTATATATAAATCTGTGTATATATACACGTGTATATATATGTGTGTATATACATGTGTATATATACATGTATATATATACATATATGTATATATACATATGAGTGTATATACACACATGTACATATATAGTATAGATACATGTATGTATATATACACATGAGTGTATATACACACGTGTATGTGTGTATATATA
>MU227483.1:1261024-1272886 GCA_018584345.1 Thuja plicata
TTCTCAGTCATCTTCCAGGTGAACCAAACAGGACAGCCATATTCTAGAATTCATTTTGAGAATAGCACAAACCTAAAATGGATTCAATTCTAGAATTGGCAATTCCAGCATGCACAAATTCCGCCAAACAAACGGGCCCTAAAGGATTTTGGAGAGAACTTCAGCAAAGAGAAATCAAACAGAAAACAATGTAACGGATGCTGAGTGGCTAGATTATGCAAAGCTCCTTTATGAACGGATACACAATAAGAGTTGTCCTCCCATAATCAACACTTCAACCGAACCCTTCTCAGTGGAAGATGTCAAACAAGGTAAAAAGAGATTAACAAGTAATAAAGTAAAAGATAAAGCTGAATTCTTAAAGTGGTGAATGCAGTTGCTTGCTCCTCATATTCAAAATATTTTTAATAGAGACACTCAAAGTGGTTTTCCGACAAAATGGACTACTAGCGTTGTTATACCACAACACAAGAGTGGTGATCTTAACAATCCTTCTAACTACCGTACTATTATGGTCAACCCACTCCTTGGTAAGGTTTTTGGGAGCATGGTGGAACGAAGAATTAGCAGTTGGGCAGAAAAGGAAGAAATAAGAGCAAAAGGGCAAGCTGGTTTTAGATTGAGGCATTCTACCATTGACCACTGCATCACTCTTAGGCACCTTATTAAGAAAGTTTGGGACTTGCAAGGTAGAGAGGCCTTTTGTTGTTTCGTAGATTTCAAAGCCTTTGACACTATGCTTAGAGATAAGCTTTGGAAAAGAATGGAGGAACTTAAGATCCCGAATGAGCTTAAAGCGGCAAGACATAGACTTTATGAGCAGGTTAGAGCTAAAATCATGACTAAAGAAGGTATGTCGGAATGGTTTGGCAGCGATATTGGGGTAAAACAAGGATGCCCCCTCTCGCCCACTCTATTTGGTTTATACATTAATAAACTTGAAGATTGGTTAAACAAAACTATAAGAGAAGATGTCCAACTTGTTGGGTATGTGGCGAAGTTGCTCCTATATGCGGATGATCTCATTTTAATTGCACAAACAACCCATGATTTGAGAGAACACTTGAAAGCTTTAGAGAGTTTCTGTCAAGAGATTGGGATGCAGGTGAACACTAGCAAGACTAAGATCATGATTTTCTATTTAAAGAGGAAGAAACAACAAGTTCACTTTATCTTTGATGGAAATTTGTTAGAGATTGTGGAAGAGTACAAATACTTGGGAATTGATTTTCATAACAAGCTGAGTTGGGAGACTTGTAGAATGAAATGGATACAAGGTGGTTGGCGGGCTTCTTTCTTGCTACAAAACGGATGTAGACAAGCAGAGGAATGGGATTGGAAAACAAAAAAGACTCTTTTTGGTCTGTTGGTTACACCTGTTGTTCTCTATGGTTGCAAGGTTTGGGGGAGCAGCCTTTCAAGCCACAAGTGGAAACAAATTGAAAGAATACAAAAACATCTTATCACTAGCAACCTTAAAGTCAAATCGACGGTTCCCTATGAAAGACTCTTGGCTGAAGCAAGTATGTTTCCTATGGAAGCTTCAGCAGTTATCCGTTTGTTAAGCTATCTAAATAAAGTGGAAAATATGGGTAAACACCGCTGGCCCAAGCTGGTTGTTGGGGAGAGACTATTTCGTAGAAAGAAGACGTGGATGAAACAAAACAAGGAATGGTTGAGTAAATGGGACATTGACTTGCAAAGGTGTCCCAATACTAATGAAAGGATAATAGGTTGTGTTATAAAAATTCAGGGCTGTCATGTGGAGAAAGCAAATGGGACGAAAAAAGGCCAACTTTGTGAAAGAGTTCAACACCAATTGGGATCATGACGAGAAAGGCTATTTACAAGTGGCAATTAAGGGTAAGACTAGATTGTTAGTGGCGCAACCCAGAACTGGGTCTCATCATCTAAGGTGCAAAACAGGCAGATGGACGGTTCCCAAAGAGTCTTGGGAAGAAAGAACATGTGTGTTCTGCAACAAAGTTGTTGAAACTGAACAGCACTTCATTTTTGAGTGTGCTGCTTACCAAGATATCCGTGAACAGTATGAGAACAGCTTGAAGGAGGGTTGTTAATATCAACTTTTTGAAGAGGAAAGGCTACACAAAACTGCTGGTTTCTTTATAAAGATTCATAACCGGAGAACAGATATCGAGAAGAACATGAAGATGACATAAGTTTGATACTGGGTCCCTTAGACTGTTGGTCTCATGGACGTCATTAAAATTCCTTCATTCATTCATTCAAGCCTCTGTGAGAATAGAATCTCAAAAAGAAATGAGTAGACCTTACTGTATGTGCATCACCACATTCCATAACCTATTTAAAAAACTAAAAGTAACATTAATCATTTCAATGCATTCAAATATCAGAACAAAATGTATAAAAGTGATATATGTTTTGTCCCACTCATAGTCATTAAAATCGCCAACTTAATATTATAATTGTAGCTTGAATTCGGGCACCCCATAGTATTGTGAATTTATGCATTTGGAGAGGATTATTATTCAATGCATATATAAAAATTACATAAACTAAATATGTTATCGATGAAATGGTATTTGTGTTGAAACTTGAAAGTTTAAGTTGTTTAAATATTTCCTTAAGTAGCATTCAATTGGTATCCCACTTCATTAAGGAACTAGCTGAGACGTATGTACCAACTCCCCTAGAGCTTGCAGCACCATGACTTGGCAAGAAATATCATTGGGAAGCCCACTACACAAATAATTGATATGAATTCCATGGTAACATTTTTGTTTTTTACAGTTATTGTTTCCTTATCAGCCTTTCATTTAAACATATATGGCACATGAATATCCTTGGTAAGAAGAAAGTAGTGTTGCATTTATTGTGCCATTGATGATAGGGCAGCGACACACTTTTTAGATTGCTTTTTTAGACTGGATATAAATTGTATAGATAGAGGCCTTTGATGTGACTATGACATCTTTGTACCAATATTTGACCAAGTAGCAAACATCTTTGTACCAATATTTGACCAAGTAGCAAAATTCATCCATAGAAATAAATCTACAAACCAAAACATATTGCAGTGGAATACAATTTTTTTTTTTGTAAAACAGAATATTGAGTATATGAATCATGATTTAATCGGAATTCATCCATCATATCCAAGGTCAAAATCAAACTATCAATTCTTTCATAAAACTACACTTTTTTCAATGAAAAAAATGGCCTGCAAACCAATCCACAATTTATTTATGAGCTCTGCTTCTTTGATTTTGACTTTGTGAACATTACTTTAGAATTGAATTGGGAACTGTATGGTCATCCAAGTGCATGAAAAGTTTCTTTTCATGCATAATGAAAACAATAAGAGAGGAATGTCCAGATAAAAAGAACCCTTACCACATGAAGGACTAGACGAGCCATTAGTAGATAGAACAATTGCCCAACTATATAACAATAGGAATCGTCCCAATATTAACTTGTCATATCACAAAATAATAGCCAAGGCTAAATCAAGAAGACTCTACCCTGATAAAGAGTCTAGTCATAATACGGATGGTTAATATCCTATAAAGTGGGAACCTCTTTCCCTAGATTTAAAAAACTGAGCACTGATATCACATTCCAGGGCAATTCAGGTTCTTAAATAACAAGGAAAATAGGAATCTATTCGGTGCTCTTAGGAGTTGTCTTAGAGTTTTTGCCCTTCCACTAGGGGTAGATTCATACGCAAAGCTAACGCAGCAGATAATGTAGGAGGTTTGAAATTACCCAAGTGACTGGATATTAAAAAGCCAATTGTCAAGGGTGATTCCACTTTGATGCCACAGAGTGGAAACACTACAACAGCTAAGGGAACATGACAGTGAACTATATAACCAATCAATGCATAGAATCTCTAAGCATTAAATGAGCTTATTGTCATGACCCTCTCCCTAACAAATCGAACCATATTCACTAACCTAGGAAATCCAGATTACCTAATGCTAATAATCATTAAGGTAAAGAGTTTATCAAACTAATAAGAAATTACCTTAATCATTATTTAATGACAATAGTATCAATAATAAATAATTTATCATGTAAAAATAATTCCAAAAGAAATATATAAAATAAAAGGTAAATAAATAAACAAATAAATAGTATTCAATGTTTATTTGTTTATCTTGAATTTCAAAGAAAATTATTTTTGAAAGAATTATTAAAACAAGCCATGGAGACTCAAGTATCAAGCATGGAGATGAAGTTTTAGAGCTAATCAGGAAAGACACCAGAAGTAATGCATGAGTTTGCATGAATATTTGGGAAGTGGTCTACAGATTGACTCTCCCTGGAGCATAGTTAACCATGGCTCAACGCTTTCTTATGCAGACAACATGTGATGGAAGCAGAGTTATAAGAGAGAAGTGAGAGAAAAGGCTGCATCAAATTCATTCTGGCCACTTGACTTTCTTCTGATTCTTTTGAATTAACAAAAAGAGATCGGTCACCATGCAGAGGCGATCACAGAGAGAGTTCACAACTTTTAGAAGATCAATCTGCTAGACTATTGGGCATTGAAAGTTGTGGTCCTTCCTCCTTGCCTCTTGAAATGCAGCTTAATCTGAGCGTCTACAGGTATGTTGTCCCAACCCAATACATTTCTATAATGCATGTCATGCTAGAATGTGCTTTAAGCTTTGTGCGGACCAGTTTCAATTTTTTTTAGCTAATAATCTAAATCTGAAGGAATTCATTGTGAACTTATTGCATCATGCATACATTGCATAGTGATTTATGTTTTGGTTTGAACTAATGTGGCTTTAAAAGAAGAAGGTTATCATTCCACTAGTAATCTTTCAGCCAAGTAGCTGTGCGCTTGCACATATGAATAATAATCTCTCATATCTTTATCAAAGACGCTCATCAATGCATAAGGATTGCTTGTTATTTGACACAAAGGGAGGATTTCATTTGAACATTGTTGAATTTTTTTCCAAAAATATGTACGATGAGAAAGAACAAGAGCGTCATTATTTATTTCCTTGGTATCTCCTTTAGTAGCTGCAATCTTCCTCTTTCTGAAGTCAAAACATTTAAATTGAAGCCTCTTTTTTTCTAATTACACATTGCACACGAACAATCCAAATCAAAACCAATCACTTAATCATTTTAAGAATATGAACAGTAAAGAGTTCGCTATCGATAGTTAGGGCACTCTTGACAGCACTCCTATCCTGGATGGATTTATGGAGTAAGGCATTTTTTGATCATTCTCTAGCGGTGGCTAATCTTATATCATTCATATTAGTAAAAGGACTTGGGATGATTTGCAAGTTTGTGTTCTATGTTTTCCAGGCAAGTTTGTATGCGTGTAGCTGAATGTGTATTGATTCATAGATTTTCTAAGTGGTGGATGCTGGCTACAATGCCTGTGAAATAATGTTGCTGAGCTACATGTCTGATTGTAGTTAAAAATTATGAGGTTGAACCTTTTGAATATTTTGTAATCTTAGTTTCTTGGGCTAAGCGCCTGTACCAACACACTCGAGATTTTGGATTGGGATTCATTATCTGTTGTTAGTTGATATCGGTATCTCTGAGCTACTGTAATACCTTGTTGTTAATGGTAATAACTTATAAGCATTAACCATTTGTGAGCATAGATTTGTGTAACAGTCACTAGATGGTTGCAACAAATGATAATATAAATCTAAACTTGAAAAGATCCCTGTTGGTGTTGCACAATATCTTCATCAATTCCATTGACACTACAATCTTAAAATGCTTGTAAACAGTTATGGTATGGGACTTGATTCCATGAAACCATCTCTTAGTTGTATAGGTCCTAGGACATGAAATACAAAAATTTAAATCAATAAGCCTTTCCATGCACTACTCTACTATGTCCTATTTATATGATTGACTTTATGGACACGTTGATCTCTCTGCACTACCCTTGGTCTTCACTCACGGTAGCTTCCATCACTGTTTGGTGATAAAAGGTATATAGACCTATAATAGAACAAGGAAATTAGGAATCTATTCTTTGTCTAAATAGCAAATTCGTAAATTAACATATGTATCACAGCACTTGCAAGCCTAACATCTAATTCTCCCTTCCATTTGACTTACAACAGATGTCCACACTGTTAATGTTGTTGTAGCTATGGTTGGATTCCTTCAGGCCGACATAGATAACATAAAGGTTGTGATAATATAATTATTGTGATATAATAATTATATTGATAGTATAATTATTATGTTGTTATATTATAATTATACTGATTATATAATTATTATTATTATTATATTAATAATATGATAATTATATTTATTGAGATAACATAATTATTTATTAATTATATAAATTAATATATAATTAATTATAAGAGATAATTATTATTATAATATAATATAATTAATAAGGCCACATGTGAAGAGTGGTGACCCTCGGTAGAGGGGCACCACTGATAAGTATATAGGAAGAGTGAAAACTTCCTCTCTTGGTACCTATTGAATATACACAAAAAAAACATGGTATCAAAGCAAGTTTTCTTACCAGCCTGTGAAGTTTCACGATTAAAACCTTTTTTTCAATTTTGAATTTTTTATCTGTTTTGAGGAAAATAAAGAAATATTTATTTCTGATGTTTGATATATCTTTGTCATCAAACTGGCTTGTGCGAACCTCATTAATTTGCGAGTCATATTAAAGGAGCCAATTTAATAAGACATGTGAAGCTGCGAATTTGTTTTGTGATCTATTATTCTAGCGACGACTCTTTTCTGAATATAATATTGTTGATGTTTGTGGGACCCGATTTGTTTAGAGTTTGGTTTGAGATTAATTAATCGCACCGTCAAAGTATATGAGAAATATTTTGTGGTGCCGTTAATTTCAAAGAAATATTTCTGAAGTCAGGAACGGCCTAAATATATCTCTGTGGATGTCATTTATTTACCAGAACCACAAAGGGCAAGATACGCTAGCATGACAAGTAAAGCAGAGGATTAATATTTATCACCGCACTAAAGCAAAGTTTTGGGCATAGATATGTGTGCAAGCCCATATCTTTCAAAGTTTGGTATAGAAAACATTATGGGGAGATGAGCATTTACCGTCGTTGGAATTAATAGTCCAAGTTTCAGTGGCCATTACATAGTCAGATGCCAAAGATTAAATTAAATTAAACATTTGAGGAATCGATTTGTTTAATGACCCAAAGGTCAGTGCAAAACCAAACATTAGCCCGTGTTATTGTACTCAATGAATATCTATAAATCGAGCATTCTTATCGGTTGCACTATCCTGTTGTTGTTTTGGAGACGAATTGTTCATGGGATTGACTATGAAGAATGTATGGGTCTTTCTACTGTGAATGTTCATTTTGAAACATAAGCATACTGCCAGGTGAACTTTTTAATTTGTTTTGGATCCTTTCCATTTGCCGTATTCACTAAACCATGAAATGCTGAAGGTACCATTTTTTAAGAGCAGGTTTGAGGATTACAAGAGGTTACTAAAGCCTTGGTGGAAATTCCTACTTTTGGTTTGGCACTTTCCGGTGTGACTTGTTCTATTTGGCACAGCTCTTGGTTATGAGCATCTACATTAATATATCGAATAATTGGAGGAAGATAGTTTTTATCAAATATTTTAGTGCAACTCCTTAAGTTTTGTATTAAAGTGCATCCATAGTATAGGTGGAAGATTCGCTATGAATCAAAATTTGTAACTGAAGTATTGCTATGGAGAAATAAACGACAATTGTTTTCAAAGTATCTCAAGTTGTGGCGAGTGTGACCATTCATTGGAGTTAATAATTCTAAATTTTTGTGTGGTGTAGTCGATTCAAATTCTCTATTGGTCATGGCTCTAGATATTGAAGGTGTGATGATCTTTAATGGAGTAAAATCTTTGGAGCAAATCTGTTTTTAATATAGTCGGCAGAACAAAATTGAACTAGGTGGAACTATTATGGGCCAAGAACATTGACAGAGCCAGTTTGCAGAAGGTGAAGATTATTATCGGGGCAACACCAAAGGTTGTAATGGCTCATACTTCATAATTCCAGTGCATGGGTATCCTGGCAGCTTTGTTCAAGACAAATTTCCTTGGTTAGAAATCTCCTATGGCATGACTCCCCTCATAAAGTCCAAAATAGAACCTTGGCTGCGTAATTGCTAGCAGAATTGTTATATTGCAAAGCAATGAAGCCTTTGGGAAAGCTTGGCATCATGAAACCATGAGACTACTGGTGGGTGGGTGTAGAGAGAGGAGCAGTGCCATATCATTCTCATCTAGAACGTGAGTGATACTCTGTCACAAAGCAGTGAAGATAATTCAGAGGGAGTTTAACAAACCATTAGAGGCAACCTTGGACAGGGAGGTCAGGAGGTTGATGCAAGAACTTGAGCTTCAGAGGGAGCAACTAGAGGATCTGCTTCAATTGATTTCCGAGGATCTTGGTCATATTGATTCAGAAGGAGTAGACCATGTCAAGATGGTTTCTCTAGTGATCGGGAAACTGTAGCATCAGAGGACTATGATTCATGGGATGGAGTCCCATGTATGTAGGCTGGAAGGCCTTTATGCGGACACCTAGGTCGTGATATTTCTGGATAGATAGATACTTGGTGATTATGGGATTCATCAAGAGTGATGCAAACTCCAACCTTGTAATCCTTGACAAGTCAAAGCATGTGAAGATCAAATATAACTGTATTTGAGATATGGTGCAAAGGAATGTTATTCAGTTGAGGTACATTAGCACTAATAATTAGACAGTCGATATTCTCATCAAGCCCCTTGCCAGAGTTAAGTTTGTGCATTTTGGAGACAAGCTTGGAATTATGGAGAATGAAGCCCTTGCTGAGAGGGAGTCTCAGCATCAGTGATTCCTTGAGATGTACTTTAATGAATTCTTCTCTGTGAGGGAGAAGTTTGACGTGCAATCCCTTGTCAATGCATTCTTCTTTGTGAGAGAAGTTTGAGGTGTAAGCCCTTGTAGCATTTTACTATGAGACAGAGAAATTTGAGGTGTCAGCCCTTGTAATGCATTATTCATTGTGAGAGAGAATTTTGAGGTTAAAGCCCTTGTTCCACCCTCTGGGAGTAGCCATTGTGTATGTCATGGGAGAGAATCCATGACTTTGCACTTGTGTTTATTCACCCTCTGGGAGTAGCTATGGTGAACGTCATGATGAGATAGCTACATCACGTTGAGTGATTCTGTGATGGCCACTTGTGGACTTGTTCTTTCCACCCTCTGGGAGTAGCTATGGTGGATATCATTACATAACTCAGATATCGAGAAGGATTCCTCCCTAGCTAAGAGAGAGTGTTAATGTTACTGCAGCTTCAGGCCAACATAGATAATATCAAGGTTGTGCATAATATAATTAAGGCAATAATAGGTTTTGAAGGGACCTGGAACCCTTTACAAAGGAGTTACAAAAGATTTTCCCATTGAGCTCCACTAAACAAGACAGACCAAAACGACAACAGGACTAAATACAGATAGCAAAAGACAGACCCAACCCCAACCCAGCAAAAAGCCAACGCAAAACAACTTACATCAGAAAACAAAATAGAGCTAACCTAGATTTTTAAGGGTCTCAGCGACTTCCTCTTCCATCTATTCCATGCTCTGAGCAACCTCTTTCAGATCAATAATATCCACAGGCACGGTGGAGGTTTTCTTTTTAATGCTGGCTCTCGTCCTCTTACTTGGACCAACAACTTCCTCATAGCCAACCTCCTTATCTTGCTCAAGATCCACAATGGTCCTATCTTGATGAAGATTTTCGAGACCAGCCACCAAAATCTTCATATTATCAGCTGAGGACTTCACCACCTTTTGATTATGTTCCATAATCTTTCGCATGGTGGAATCACACTTATCGATCCTCTAGTTCATGTCTTCAATCTTTTTTTCAAATATTTCCCTTGTCTTTTTAATCACCTCCACATTCTTAGTTAAACAATTGGTTATCACATTCTTATCTTTCTCCGTCCAAAGTGCACAAACATTATCAGCAAAAGTAATTGAAACCCCATTATCACCACCCTCCTTAGCCTGCATAATCTCAAACTTTGAAGATAGGGCACGATACTTCAGACAAAGATTTTTTATTTCGTGGAAAACCCACCTAAATAACCTAAAAAAATTCACCGAATTGTTCTTCGTGGTCTCCAAAACACCAAAATCAATCTCCATCTTGGGATGAAAGTCTTGGGGATCAAGCTCCTCAGAGGTAGCAGGGGAAATGCCATCTTTATTATTCAGGGAACCATCATGTTCCTGAGAACTACCATAATCCACAAGAATTGGAGCTTCATCCTGCCCAATCTCAATATTAGCAGAATTATTTCCCCCAGTAGCAAGAAACCCTTTGTCCTTGCCAGTGCTAGATATCACACTCTTGGTCGGGATGGGAGAAACAACATCATCCTTAACAATGCCCTTCCCTTTCGAGGTACCACCAATTCCTTTTCTTATACTACCAGTCAAAACATTTTTGGCTAGGAGGGGGGAGGCAACATCCTTCTCCACGGAGCCTTTCCCTTTATTTAGCACAGCAGGCCCCTTCCTAGGAGTAATTTTATGTTTTTTCACTGGTGGGGGAGGGGCGTCATCCTCATCCTCCTCCGTCTCCCAACCCTTGTTTGTAGAATCACCACTTCCTTCCCCAATCTCCTTAACCACATAGGGAACCCTAGGGGGGGCTCTCAACAGCCCTAGCTTTAAAATACTCAAAGATAAGCAAAATGAGGCCTTGGTGTAACATCAGATGCTTCAAATGGTTTTTCCTATGAGAGATTATACTAACATTCAGTGAAGAGAGCAAATAAAAAGGGAAAGAGATATGAATCTTATGCCTGAAGTGATTCAACGTTACCATGTGATAACCATAAACCCTGGTAAATCTCCCATCCAAAGTGAAATATTCCATGATGGGCTTGAAGACCTCATGCCAAATCTCCTTAATCTACTCTGGAGCATAGTAAGAATTGTTAACCATAACTAGAGCTTCCTCTTCCTCAGTTTTGGGGAATTTCATCACCACTTCCTCTGACAACTTTCTATCTTTGAAAAATTTAATACCCTCCGAAGAGAGACCAGTAATCTCAGCCACCAAAGTCTCATCAACCTCCACATTATTGCCGAAACAGACTAATCTTCCCATTCCTCAACTCTTGGACAAAATTCCTCGTCACTCTGTCATCGTAACCATGGAGTCTTTCAAGATACTGGGTCACACCACCTTTCCGCAACTAGTGCCAAATAGTAGCATTGCACCTTCAAACATCACAGCTCATAGGCTCCACTCTTCTCAAATCACCTCCCCTATTCACAGTAACTGAGCAGAGAAAGCCAAGATTGAGAAACACACTGATATCCAACAAAAAGCCAGCAGCCCCAAATAACCACAAAAGCACCCAGAAAGCGTGCGAGCACTTGAAGGCATTAATGACACCCAAGTTGCTCGAACAGTTGCCACTTAGCAATAAAATCATCTTTATTAATTGACATCTTCATCATTAATAGACAAGTTTCCAATTCCAACGTGTATGCGATCAAATCTAAGGAGAGAGATAACATCATTACCTAAAGTTTTTTCCCCTTCGCATATTATAATTTCCTTAGACTTGACCCCAAGGTTGGCCAAACAATCGGCCACAATATTCTTTCTCTATAGGCATGAGCAATATAGCACTTCTCAAAAGATTGAATAATATCTTTAGACTCCTTAATGATATTACCAATAGTCCATGTAATGAACACCCTAGAATGCCCAAAAACCAAACCCACTACTGATAGGAATTTAGTCAAACAATTTGCGTCCAACTCCTTATTTCTCCGTTTAATGTTTTAATCCCCTTATGACTTCCGATAATGA
>MU227483.1:1276713-1287122 GCA_018584345.1 Thuja plicata
ACTGGAAATGACTAGGCCAAAACACTCTAGGATCCCCTTAAACCCTTCGTTAGCCCTCGGGACCATGTAGAACAAGGCTAACGCACACACACTTGGTCAACTGCTAAAGTGGGGACATTACAGTCCAAGACTTTCTACATTTTCCCGTTTTAAACATTTGATAATATTATTCGAGTCTCCCTCAATCCAGACCTTTCTGCAATTTAATCTTTAGAGTTTGGTAAGCACACATGGCTTCGGCAAGGTGATTAGATTGAGTTCCCAAGGGAAGTGTCAACGTTGTATTACAGTTGCCATATACATCTCTAATCACTGCCCCACACGAAGCCGGACCTGAATTCCCCTTCGCCACCCCATCAAAATTAATCTTCAGCCAACCACTAGAAGGATAAAGCCAAACCAAACCCTCTTTGTTCTTCGCTTTACTTATAGATTTGGAAATAGATGTCACTCCTTAGAAATTTTGAGATCCCCTTCATTGCAAAGGATCCTTGGCATCAAGCTAAGTTTCTTAGCTAACACATTAGTATTCTCCACAACAACCCTGACAATTTTCTCGGAGACCACATTCGGGGGCAAAGCAACATCCCGGAAAATCTTGTTATTGCGTTCCTTCCACAAAGCCCAAATCAAATGTGAGCAAATAAAGGACCACAACACCTTAATGACATGATTAGCAGAGGGACAACACCGTTGGTGAAAGAAGTCCTGGATAGAATCAGGGAACACCCAGCTAAGATTCCATCTTTGCATGATTATGGCCCAAATATCCCTGGTGAATTTGCAATGGAGCAACAGATGAGGGGCAGACTCTTTCGCTTCTGTACACCACCTGTTAGGAATCATAAAACCTCTTCTACAAAGATTGACAGTCATTAAAACTTTATTCTACAAAAAGAGCCAAAAAAAATATTAACCTTAGGGGTAAGATCTCTCACCCAAGCCTTAGCCCAAAAGGGAGGAGGTAAAGGGGAAAGAGACAGCAGAGAGACTGTCGAGGCGACAAAGAAACTACCGGAAGAAGTTCCAGCCCAAATAAGGTAATCTTCGTAGTCAAGGTTAATATTCCATGCATTGAGAGAGATTTGGATAGGCTTTAGCGCTTCATTCACCTCAGATAAGTTGACCCACTTCTGTTCACACCAATGATCGATCACGAATACACCAAATTGCTCCTTACATCCTGTCTATGAAAGGGGAAAAGAAAGGAATGCTAATCAAAGGTTCCTCAAAGAGCCATCTATCTTCCCATAACCGAATGAGTCTCTGTCATTTCCCACTTTCCATCTCATGCCTAAAGAAACGATATTTCTGACTTTTAGAATGTCATTCCATATATGGGAGCTCGGGGCACATTGGGAGAATTAATAAAAATATCCAGCGAGGGGATCCTGTACAAATATTTACTTTTCCTAACCATATTCCACTCCCTTTTCTCACCAAAAGTTCTCCAAATTTGTTTTGCCAAAAGAGCCTTATTAAAGACTTCATTATTTCTAATACCTGGACCACCCAGCTTTTTATGTTTGCACACATTATCCCAGGCCAGAAGAGGCAAACATTTTTTCTCCTTAACTCCCAACCAAAGGAATCGTTTTTAAATTTTCTCAATAATATCCGCAAATTTTGAGGGGATCTTAAAAAGACTCAAAGCATAGACAGGAAGATTCTGAAGAGAGGACTTCAATAATTGAATTTTACCTCCATGACTCAGCAGCGCTCCTTTCAAACCAGCAAGTTTCTTATTAACCTATCTATCAGCGAATTCCAAAAAGAATCCGGCGGTTTCAAGCACAAAGGGAGCCCCAAATAAATAGAGGGAAGAGGAGCGATCTCACAACCAAGGATTTTAGAGATTCTTCTTTGTCTCTCCTCTGGAGTATTGATGAAGAAGAGAGAACTCTTAGCCCAATTAATGAGTTGCCCCGAGGCCCTCCCATAAACATTAAGGGAATCTTTCAACATCCTGGCTTCACTAATAGAAGCACTGCCCATCAAAATAATATCATCAACAAACTATTGATGGGAACAAACCAAGTTGGAAGAGGACAGGCAAAGACCCGTAAGATCCTTCCTGAACCAGCTTCAATAAATATCTACCAAGATTTTCAGCCATTATCGCGAAAAGGACAGGAGAAATGGGATCCCCCTGCCTGAGGCCTCTGGACGGTTTGAAAAAATGGGACACAGATCCATTAACTAAAACAGCCACTGAAGAAGTAGAAATTAACTGCCAAATGAGTTGGAGAACTCTATTGCCAAACCCAAAAGCTTGCAGTATTTTCAATAAAAAATTTCAATCCACATGATCATAAGGTTTAGATAAATCCAGCTTCATAAAGAACCCCTACTTCTTGGAAGCTTCCAGGGAGTGAATGTTCTCATGAACAGCAATGATGGAATCCAAGATTTGTCGGCCTAGGATAAATCCATTTTATCGGGGTGAAATAACAGAGAGGAGGATCACCAGAAGCCTTGACGTAAGCACTTTAGAAATAATTTTATAAAAGGAATTGCAAAGGCTTATGGGACGAAATCTATCCATAGAATCCGCAATCGGACATTTAGGATTATTATTATATAGTTATATTATAATTATTATTATTATATTGATAATATAATAATTATATTTATTGAGATAATATATTAATATATTAATTATATAAATTAATATATAATTAACTTTAAGAGATAATTATTATAATAATATAATTATATCATATAATAATATAATATAATTAATAGGGCCACATGTGAAGACTGGTGACCCTTGGTAGAGTGGCACCACTGATAAGTATATAGGAAGAGTAAAAACCTCCTCTCTTGGTACCTATTGAATATACACACAAAAAAAAACACAAACCAGCATCTAAAGCTTCAATTGTGCACAATTCGGTAGCATGTTGCAGGTTGAAGATCCAAGTTTTATACAAGTTTTGTTTGATCAATAGCTGCCACAACCCTTCTAACGAACCCATTTTGAGCATATCCTGCAACCATTGTGTGCTACTACATGTTGTCGCTTTGAAGCGTCCTTCTAAACAGTTTGTGTGCCTTGTCACTGTCTCAACATTTTGCACACATTACCTAATCATTTCACCCTCTGAATATGCTATCACACTTGTTTATCACAATAATCTTCCCTACCCAAAACTCTCATTTGCGAATAATAACTTACAATTGAAAATAGACTTATTAATTTTCCATTTTATAATGATTTGCAAGTCAAAACTTGAAATATCATTATTTAATTTTGTGAGTGATTGGAGAGGAGTTTGTATACATAAATGTAATTTAAGTTATGAAATTATACATAGTGTCATGTACCCTTGCTATAGGATTTGCCACTCATAAGAACATTCCTTGTTAAAATGTACACATGGAAAATGAAACATTTACTCTCGTGTTTCAAATTACAATGCCTTTAGGTATATTAGATAAGTCATATAAATTAATATGATATTGTTTTGAATTTCAAATAATGTGAAATTTTAATTTCATTTTGTATAAATGCTATGATCATAACTAAAAAACTTCTCGAGATTTTGATTTAGAAATAAAATTTGATAGAAAAACAGAGAGCAATATTTTACTAAATATGCAAGTATTATAATAATAATAAATATTTCACTGGAAGCCATTTTGTAGCTTGGTTTAAAAAATTAAATCCCTCAGATTAATTTACGAAGATATTTCTTAAGTGTGGGGGGGATTTGGGGGCAGTGGGGGGGAGGATGGGGGAATCTGTAATAGGCCACCCCCGGAATGCAACTTTTGCCATTCTGATTTTTTGGATAAAGTCTGATGTGTTTTGCCTTTTTCTTGTAGTTTTGTGTTTTTTTAATTTTTATTTCTGTTTGTGAATGATGACCAGCAAAGCTAAAGAAAATACAAAATACTGAAATGACTAACAGCAAACCCTAACGCCAAAGAAATGGAAGACTAAACTTAATTTGACTGAAAATGTGCACATTAAGCAGGTTTACAACTCTGAGTTTTATGCTACTTAAAATGAACCCAAAATTTTAATTTTTAATGATCTCTAGCAAATTGTACCAGGTGAATATATCTGTAGATCTGACTGATATAACAGCTTCAGGTGAACATGTTCAGATCTGCAGCTCTGTTTTCTTTTTCTTTTTCCAGATCTGCTGCAGATAACACAAGGTCTGATCTAGATCTGATTGCTAAAGCCTAAAAGGCTAAAACTGATGAAAATACCCTGCTGGAAGTGCCTAGGAGACACCACTGGGACTGTATGGCTGAAGAATGCTATTTTTCCCTTGGCAAATTCCTGAACTAATCTGCTGCAGACTTGAAATTGTTGTCGTAGTTCCCACCAACCGATGTCTTGACTGATCTCTGTGTTTTCAATGCCCAAACACCAAGAAATACTAGCCGTGGGTGTGCCTGGGAAGTTGTACAGCCTGATCTGGAAGCTTGCAACATTTTATTTGATCACTAAATCTCCAGATCTGCAAACTATTACTGAATTTTTATCTTTTCCAATTCTGTTCTGAGAATTTCTTCCAAGAATTGCTTTTCACTCAAGCTGATGGTGATGATCTGCTCCAGAATACCCTTAGATGGTCTCTCTAGATATTCAATCTTCTGAGAGTTTTCGTTCTCAGAGAATTTGTGCTGCTGATAAACTCCTGCCCAGAGCTCCACAATCAACTTTGCTGCTGTTACAATTAATGCTGAATGAATGAATTGCCTCCCAAAATATTCTTTTATCTCTTTTTTTGCTTTCCCTCCATCGAATTCGAACTTTCTAGTGTTTCACCATATTTAATTTCTCCATTCCATAACTCATTGGCCATGACAGGTATTTGCTCATTAAAATACAAGTCCACCTTTTTATTAAAAACTTATAACTAAATCCACCTAGGAAAGTGTGCCATGGGGCCAACTTTATTTTATATTAATATAAAGTGAATTAATTTAATCACTTCAATCTTTATTTATTTAACCCAAACTTTAGACAATAATTTAATTATTCCAGTTTATTCATAAACTCCTAATCTAGACTCCAAACTCAGTTATGTATGATGACACCTGTCCAATGACGTTGACTCACCACTACAAGAAAACTGACAGTCTCCTAAAATTTAGGAACCCTTCCTAAAAAATAGGGACTGCACCAAATGTCTCTAGGCTGATCCCGGAGATCTCCTGATACGTCCCAGTCAACTCCCAGTCAATCCCTAAAAATTAGGGATTCCTCTTCAAATCTAGGAGATTGTTCCAAACTAGCCAAACTAGCTCACAAAGCCCCTATATGACAGACACCATCAGCCCCTGTATGGGTCTTGTTGATGTGAATTTTGTTCCACTACAACATAAAGAATTGAATACTTAATATTCCAAGATGGAACACCAAATCTCCAACTCTCTCTTGAATAAGGATGCTCATATGCTAAACAATGTACATGGATTGTGTGATCAAATGAGACAACCTCAAGGTTCCCTCCTGATCGTGGACTTTCACTCAATTTTATGATGTGATATGTTGGTTATCACAAAAGGGACTTACATTGTTCAATCAATGGATATCAACTTGACTTTAACTTCTTCAATCATTTTCAACCAAATAAATTGCGAAAGATAAGGGTTTAGAAAGCGAATGCAAGAAACTATGGATGTCTTTGTGACTCTACTAGACGTAGTTTAGTCATTAACATCAACCAAGCTAGTGCAATCTTCTAAGGTAAATGTAAGATGTTCAAACTACCACCATTCCATTAACACCATCCATCGATGCATATCAATGTGCAAGCAATAATCAAAGTTAAATTCATATAAATGTCATTCAACCACGCAAGGCAAACTTACAATCAGCAAGTAGCTAGTGGCTTGGTCTAATCGAGTTCACCAAAGATGCATCCAATATATCCTCCATTCAACTAAACACTACTTCTAATCAACATGAAATGAAATCTACTGAGGAATTGAAGAAACCGTGCACTACTCCAAAGCAACACAAGTAAATCCACCATGAAGACCACCAATGAATCAACAATTACTTTGATAGCATTATGGCAACAATTTTAACAAGTCTCCTCTCCTACTCTACCTCTAGAACTAATCTCTATTTTTTTAACAAATGAGGAGGCCTTGGCCTTTTATAGTTGTTTAATTACAATGAAGAGCCAAGATCAATTCAAGATCAAGGGCCAAGATTTACCCATTACAAACCCTAATTAGGGTTGCCACACTATCATTAAATTATATGAAGTAACCACCTTGTGGGCCAATAAGAAAATTACAAAGCTTTTGAGAGCCAATGAGAAAATTGTACACTTGGCATAATATGATTGAGTGTGCTTGAACACCATAATATGATTGTGTGCTTGAACACGTAACAGAAGTTTTCTAATTGGTAGAAGACAAGTGGGTGCCACCTCAAGATCCTTATCTCATAGACTTGAACAATTTTGGGGGATGAGAAAATATATCTTGATACTCAACATTATCAAGCCTTCAATTATGATGCCATATTCCCAAATTGCTTCATCTTCTCAAATTTTCTCCATCTATCCTTGGAAATTTTCTCATTGCCAAGATTTTGAACTTGATTGTAATCTATGTGCTTGTATCTTGAACTTCTTGAAGTGATGAAATCTTTGTGCACTTAGATCCTTCAAAGCAAACTTGGATTTCCAGAGGAAATTCAAGTTGGTGAAAATTTTCTCTGATTTTCTTGTCGGCTTGCATATTTGTTCTTTCTCCATCTTGATCTCGATCTTGAATTTGTACTTCGATAATCTTATTTTGGACCTCCTCATTTGATGCTTGAGCCTAATTTTGCCAACACCTTTCTCTCTCCAGGCCTCTCCTTCAACAATCACCTTGCAAAACAAAGGAAAAATTCATTAAGCTCAGAAAATGGTAAGAATGAATGGAATGAGTGAAATCTGAAAGCGATGAAATGAAATTGCATCTACACTAACTTCTACATCAAAACAAGGAGGCAAAAGGCATTGATCAAGGATTTTCTTTGGTTCAAAACCAAACTTGTCTTCCTTGTTGCAAATCCTAAGTTATGATTTTGACAAATGGCTTCACTCCTTTGACTAGAAATGAAATTTCTTCTAAATTTTGGAATTTAAAGGAGTTTAAGGCCGATTACATGCCTAGATTACTTCTATTTACCACTCCTCGCTTCTGATTTTGAGTACAGTTCAGCCTTAAAACCCCCACATCGCTGCCTCCTTTAATCACCAACTTACTAACAACAATGAGATTTCTGCCCTTTGAGATCGCTGCCAATGAAGGAAGAATTTGCTGCTTTTATAAGTCCATTTGCTACTAATTGGAGAGGTAAGTCTGCTTGTCTTAGTGCGAAAATAACTTGACTTCCTCCTTAAATAGGCAAACCATAATATGAAGGGGCATGACTATGATTAGGGTCGACTTGCATTCCTATTGGCCAATAAAATAATTTAAAATTACTCTTTTGCTCTCCCATATTGGCCGACCTACATAAGGAGGATAGAGGAGTGTCTTTGATCATCGAATTGCCATGCAATCACACCCTTCTAATTTTGAGGGTGTTTAAGTCTAGGCAGAATTTGAAGGCATATTAGGATTGTGAATCTCAGCTAGGGGGCGGATTCCACCCTAGTGTTGGGATTAGATTGATGTTTTAGAAATGCATCCAAATCGCCCCTCCTCTCTCCACTTTGTTTCCCCATATCCCCTCTTGGTTTGTTGATCGAAATCAAATGAATTTGGGGTGTTTGTGTGCTTTGTCAATCTGATTTTTATCTCTTTTTCCCCATAATATCCTTGCTTATGTTCTTATCTTTAGTTTTCTTCTTTCATTGTGTGAATCGAAGGCTAGAACATGTCTTAAATACCTCCAATTCATGGCAGAAATAAGAGTGGTGTTGGGATTTTGCCTTCGATTGTGGGCGGAATTCTCACCTTTCTTAGGATTGAGAATCCCATGAGGTAGGCAGATTCCGCCTTCCTCTTAGGATTACCACTTCACTTTTATATTCTTGTCAATCTTGTGCTTTTGATCAAGTGTCTTATCCTTGTCTTTATTTTAGGCTTGGACTTGATTGAGGTTGGGAGAGTTTTTTATTTCCTAGAGGCGGAATTCTGGCCTCTCTTAGATTTGTGAGTCCCAAGTACAAGGTGGATTCCGCCCTCTCCTTGGGACAGCCCTTTCATCCTTTTTCATTCAATGTTATGAAACTTAGGCTTGAAAACACCTTCTCTCCCTACATTTGGCTTTGGTTGACCATGCATTTGACACTTATGTTCACTTTCATCATTTCGCTAGTCATAGATTTGACCTCAACTCCCCCCATCCCTTCATGTTTTTTTAATCAATGCAAGGTGGAAATCTCACCTCTCATGGGATTAGGAATCCCAAGAAGGCAACGGATTTTGCTCCTTCTCTAGGATTCTTCATTACCTTTCACTTTTGTTTATTTGGCTTCAAACTTATCTTTTCATGCTTTGAATCATAATCTTAAAATCGGCTTTGAATTGTTCATGTTTGAGAGGTGGCAATTTCATAACTGTTGGAATTAAGAATCCCAAGGAGGGAGTGGATTCCGCCCTTCCCTTGAGATTATTTTGGTTTAGCAAATTCACCTCCAAAACACATCATTTTGCATTCTCCCTTCACCTTTTTCATCAATTTGCACTTGAGACTCGCTTTTAATAGGGGCAGAATTCTAGGGGTTGTTGGGATTGTGAATCCTAAGACATGGTCTGATTCCGACCTAGTGTTAGGATTTTTCATTTGCAAGTTAATTCCCCAAATTCTTCAAGTCAATTTCTTCAGCACAGAGGGTGAGAGGATTTATATAAGATATAACGTTCCTTTCTTATACTTTAAGTTATATTTTATATAAATATTGTCCGGATATTTGAGATAGGTTTCAACTTCATAGGAGTTATAATAAAGATTTTAGATTTTGCAAGTTTTCAAAAAAATTCAGACTTAGCCAAATTTCTGGATTCAGCAGTTTCACATCCCACAACCTTTCCTGGCTTTCTAAGATCAAATTGACATTGGAACAAGGATTTTCAAAAGGTTTTAACTCATTTCATCTCCATCTCCTTCGTTAGCTTAGCCCAACTCTCACCCATATCCCTAACAGACTTGACTACCCAGCAGACCAGATTTGCCCAAACTCATCTCTTCGACTTGGAGACTTGAAAATTGCCACTAACTAAGACCACTACTCCTACTGCTAAGAGAAAAGAGGGGGTCCCCATTTGCAATGGGGCGATGGTGTGAAAATCTCACAACAGGTCCCCTATGCAATCTGTCGGCCTGTGGGAATCGAATATCAGGCCAACCCTGTTAGAAACACTAGCACTAAGGAAGGCGCAAAATGTTAATGTTTGTAGCTTCAGTCGTATGATCATTAGAATACATATAATATATGTTGATTAATAATAATATAATATATATATTATATTATTATTAATCATATGAAATTAATATTTGATATTAAATTATTATATTATTCTTAATTAATAATTGATTGATGAACATTATAAGATTGATTAAATTATAATTAATGGGAAGAGGCATGTCCTTTCTTATAAATAATAATGAATAGACATGTCCCATGAAGGGACATGTCTCTCCTATCCTCATTCCCAATATAAATGTAAGAGAGATTGTTGCATTTGAAAAATACATACAACATAGAGTGTTATTACATTTGCAGCTATCCTAAAAACTTAACATGGTATCAGAGCCAGACTACAAATGTAAGAGAGTAGTTTGTTGATAGTGAATGTGTGACTGTCTCAGAAAATACAGTCTCGGTAAAAGGACCATAGCTCACAAATTCACCGTTGGATTTTTCTAAATTTTGGATATGTTGGTGAAAACATAATTTCAAAAAATCTCACCGAAGCGATTAGAGAGTAAGTTTTGGATTCAAAAGTTATGACAGACTATGTACGGGTCTATGTGAAATTTTTGAAAACGACTTTCATTAAAGAGATATATTAATTTGTTATGATCGTGGTCAAGCAATAAAAAAAGAATCATGCATTCAAGGAAGGGTGTATATTTCTATAAAGAAAGAATCAATTATATAGTGTCACATCTCTTAGATAAATCATGTCATTTCATAAGAAGACGTGAAAATTGTTCAAAGATATAAGAATGGGAATTGTACATTGTGGGGGAAGAATAATAACCAATGTTACATTTTCATGCTTAGTGTGGGGATATAATTCAAAGGGGAGATGTCTCTCAAATAATATGATAAGGTGTTTTCTGATTTGATGTATATGGACCTTCATTGAAGCAACTTGTGTCAAGGATGTTGATGCGCAGATAAGTATTTATTATCTTTGAATATTACATTTATCTACTCATTATAGTCTCTCTCATTTGTATTTCTATACGTACTATAAGAGCTATT
>MU227483.1:1289951-1338571 GCA_018584345.1 Thuja plicata
TCAGCCATGGAGATGATGCCAGCAGACTTGGCGAATTAGAGCAAGCTTATAATCTGCAATATTCTGATCCAGATCTACAATGCGATAAGGAAGCAAGCTTATATTCTGATCCAGATCTACAATATATTGATCAGCAGCAATATAATCAGCAATGTGTAGTATATCAGCGATGTATATTAGGATCTTCGATATACTTGATCAGCAATAGTCATATGTGATGCAATACATTGAAGAATCTATCATCATTAGTGCAGATCGGATGTACCTTAAAGACTGCATATATAGTACAGATTGGAGAACTCTTACGGTGCAGATCTGGGTGTTGTTTTGATTCAGATTTGAGTGCCAAATCATATTCAAAGGGCAGATTAAAGTCAACCAAGGAACAAGATTTTGAGGGTAGATTTGAAGGCAATATAAGATCTCCAAATCCGGGTAACATCTTGCCTTTTTTTCTTGTGTTTATTATTCTATATCTTGTGCTCAGTTAATTGAAAGATCTCTATAGTTTGATCATTCCTTGTTAAATCTGAAAATATTAACACCATCCCCTTAGAGTGTGCCAATCTTATTTAGCCATCATTAATAACCAATCTAAGAAATTTGCTCAGCGGATTCCCAGTGTTTTGTGTCACCTAAGGATGTTCTTTCAAAGTGTATTGATCCAAAAATCCTTAGGAAGTTGTATGGTGTGGCTTTTCCTTTGCGTGCTTCTAGGCCTTCGCAAAACCTCTGCACCAAGTCTTAATTCCAAGTTCCTTTAAAACCCTAATACCCACCCTCTTGCATTGCTCTACTCTCCTCTTTTCCCTTCTAGGCAAGAGGCATGTGGATGGACCTTCGACCCAACCACTTGGTGCCAAGTTTGACCAACACTCCATCTCTTACAAGATTCAAAATCCCCTAAAACCTTGGGATTCCCAATCTTGATTTCCTATGTCCCCTCGAAGCTTCGACCTCAAAAAAGACCCCAAACTTCGGCACCAATTCCCTCATGCAAGTCCTCACTATGCCCCCATCCCCAGGGTCCTTTGCTTCTCAGCACTCCTTTCCTCCTACTTCCCATGAGGTCCTTATTCCTAAGCCCTAATCCACTTCAAGATGGTCCCCACAACTTCATCTCTATCGCACCCTTGATCTTGATCCTTAGTGCTCCCTAGACCTAAGACTTGGTTCAACTTGGTTCTTCTCTTCCTTCCTCTTTGGTCCTCAATCTCTCCCTAACCCTGATCCCAAACTCTTCTCCTTATACCCTTGGTCTACAGTCCCTCCCAAGAGTCAAACCCCAATCCAATCCTTCCCTCTGAACTCTTCGCCATGGAACTTCTGCTTAACTTTATTGTGCCAATTTCTTCCCAACCCATCACCCGATTTTCCCTCATTTCCTCATATCCTCCCACCAATTTCACCCACTCATTTTCTCTATTGGATCTACAAACTTCTCATGCACTTCTAGACTCGGTTCAAAGGTCCCTTGTAGATCCAAAAGCCTATTGAATGGGCTATTCCACCCAAAAGCCCTCAACAAGTCATTTTACCTACCTCGATGACTTGCCCATCACTCCATTGAGACTAGATTTGACCCTACAACCACCAATTCGCATTTCGCACCCAAAGA
The DNA here is from genome assembly GCA_018584345.1 of Thuja plicata. Classification (NCBI taxonomy): domain Eukaryota; kingdom Viridiplantae; phylum Streptophyta; class Pinopsida; order Cupressales; family Cupressaceae; genus Thuja; species Thuja plicata. Next base: position 1,291,570 of record MU227483.1, read on the forward strand.
ACCCATTGTTCTAGTTGTTGGCACAATTCCAAAGGCAAATCTAATAGTGAAAGACATGGATAGTCATGCCACCATTAATGTGGTTGTTAGAGTTCTAATGACCTTCATTGAACCGCGATTCATCCCTACCATTCATTTTCAAAGTCCCACAGATCTAGAAAACCCCCATATGCAATATCTACAAATTTGTGCAAACCGGACACACCATGTTTGCGATAACCTCTTCCACCTAAAGTTCTCACTAGTTGTTGTACACCAAATGCTAAAAGCTTATAAATACTAACTTATTCTACATGCAAATGACTAGTTGGTAAGCCATTTTTTGGTATAGGAAAGTATGCAATTGGTTCTAGGGCATCTAATATTGCCAGTCTGAGCTACAAACAAAGGAGTACTTCTTGTGAAGAATGGGAAGGGCCGATAAGTGCACATCTCCATGTAATATATTATGTCTCCATGGCAATTCTTAATGGTTCAAGGGGAATGTATAAACATATTTATGCATTTTCTCGAACTACATTTGCTAGTGTGATTGTAATAGGGGTTAGTTGAAGGGTGATAGCTTCTAACGTATTACACCTTTGAAGTGTATGGACTATTGTAGCTTCGAGATGGATTATTAAGTATATCTATTCATATGATGTAAACTTTGACTGTCATGTAAATGAAATATGGTTTTGTTGACAGTTTGCAAGATTTAGCTCATTTTTCTTTGTTGTTCAAGACTTTGTTGCCCTGTAGAGTAGGCAACAATCCACATTGATGAAGGATCAAACATTGCATCTTTAAATAACCTTCGTCCATGTTACAAGTATATAAGGAGTAGATTAGAATATACATGGTGTTCATGAATCAATATTGCAAACTAGGGAATCAATATCCAAATACCTAAATCATCAAAGAATCATTTCCCACATGTCTACATCTTTCCACTATCTATGAAATAATGAATGAAACAATTTAAGGGGATTATAACAGTGCCACCGTCTATAGGTGCATGTGCAAGGTGTTTTATCAGCTATATAAGAGGTTTCGTGCAACTACTTTGTTTTGTCCTAGTAACAAATATAGGGGTCAATTGTACATTAAGTATATCTACGGATTGTTGCAATCATGCTATACCTTAATTGGTTCAATAACCTATTACAGAAACCTCAAGGAATTACCTTCTTGTATTTGAGCTAAGCACAAAGTGCAAGAGAGACTACCCAACCTTGTCTATTGGACTTTTAACCCACCTCAATTTGTTAATGAACCCCCCTTTTACTTTCTTGATGGCAAATCCATAGCCTTAAAGGTGAGAAGGGATCTAGGATTCTAAAGCAATGGTTTTGGGACCCAACATTACCTTTCACTAAAGTAAAATGGGAGTAGCAATGGGCATTTCTATGTTAAGTTTAGAAAGGAGTTCAACATGTTTGATTTTGTCATAGGGCTTCATTCAGTTTGTTCTTGAGAAAAAATTGCTACTCTCCAAACTTTCTTCCTATGGAGTGGAAAGACCTACTTAAACATCACCTTAATTGCTATGAGAAGGATCCTAACATATTTCAACTTTTGCTCCTTGATTTACTCTTTGCAAGATGTCTGATTCTAAGGATATTGTATCCAGTATTATGGATACTCTTACTCTACTAAGAACACGATGTCAACTTTGAAAGTAGAGATCGAGCTTTATGCTGGAAGAATGAATGCCCAGAGCTTAATAGAACTAGAGTACACATTTCAAACTATATACTTCTATTTATTATTGAATGGGGGAGTCACATTGGTAGTATAGATTTAAATTGTAAATTCTTGTTTAGACATAAATGATGTTGTCTTAGTAAACCAATAATATGAGTAATAAAAACCTGTGTGCAAAGTGTAGTCTAACATTGTATTATATCAATTTTAATCTCACCCCCTTTAGTGACTAAATCAAAGACAAATCCAATTTTGTCACACAATTTGACAAATAGAATTGTACCAAAATGTTTAGTCATTGAATCAGCAAACTATTCCTATGTCCAATAGCAGAAAGGAATATCATCAATGTTAAAATGCTTGGTGCAAGCATGATAAACTAGCTTCTTTACTAACTTCAAGACTCTTTGATTGTCACTAAAAAGTGGAGTTGGTGTAATTTGGGGAAGTAACAAATCACTCAAAGCCAATGTTCCACAAAGTTTTGGAATTGGGGAACAAATGGATGCAAACATGGTTTTTAGGGACAAGATTAGCGTGTTCAAGTATAACCTCCACTAATGTAGTGAATGCCATGATCGATTCAAAATTCTACTCTAGTTTTGTTTATGATCGGTCAATGCCATGATGTCTAACCCAAACCCGTCATATACACAATCATATAACAACTCTACTTGCATTCTTGTACAAACTTGCAAACAGGTATGAAAAGAGAATTTATAGAGATTAACTATGATTATTAAAATAATTACAAGATCCCCTAATCCTCTTGACGACAAGGTGTCCCTAAACACCACCTTTAGATGGGGTCATCCTCAATGATGTACCCTACATCACAAGGTCATCCCAAGGACGGAAAACTTTACAAGTGACACCTACGGACCAATGAGGGGACATGTGATCCCCAAGAAGTCCTTTTCCCCAAAAACATTGGGTTTTTGGCAATATACGCATCCCTGTGGAACACTTCTCAAAATTCAACATAATTATATTGCTTCATACAAGGAACTAACTACTACCTTTTCCTATTCAAATGGAAGATAAAGCTATAGTATGTTGAAGCATAGCAGCAGAAATCGTTTGGGAAAAATATCGGCAAACCAAAAGTATAAAGATCTTTTGAAAAAATCGGCGAAAAATCGAGAAAAAAATCGGATTTAAAAAAACCTGAAAATATCGTAGAAAAGAAAAGAAAACTACCCCTTTTCTAAATTTAAGGGCATTTCCACAACATGAAGATATAGAGAGAAAATAAAATAGAGAGTTTTACTCATAAATTGTTGAAGATTATTCTTGTTCATATTCGTATGGCTAATTATATTGCATTGTGTTAGTTAACAGACTGGTCTTTTCAAGATAATTACAAAATACCCCTTTATGCCCAGAATGAAAGACGAATAAATAACTAACGGTTGGAGAAATCGCTATTGATTTAGCAGTTTTCCTCTGAATTTTAGAGGTACAGCTCCCTCTTATGATCTGATTTTACTTTTCCAGGCTATTCTTTTAACCAGAAAGCAAGAAAGGCAACTAACATTCACCCATCACCATGGCACAAATGCAAATAGAGATTTAGTAATAAAAGAATGGAGACTAATAATTCACAAATCATTCAGCCCCGCACTCACAAGAGATAAACCAAGTGAAAGATTAACAATTCTCCTTTCGTCGTATGTAATACTTGAAATTCACAGACTTCACCACAACACACATACGCACAATCCAAAGAACAAAAAACTCATCAAAGATAACTGCCATAATTCAAAGAGAAGATACCGTCAGAAAGAACATAATTAAATTCACAGATTCACATTACACCTTTTCCTTTCTCTGATAAAAAAAATAATAGCACTCTCTTTATTACCTCTTTGTATCTAAAGTTTATGTCTAAACAGAAAATGCGTTCCCCTCTCACCAACAGAAAAATAGAATTAAGAAAAAGACCAGGACTCTGATCGCGTCTCACTCATGCCACATAGGACAAGGGGATCAAAATCCGAACCCTCCCAAATGCCTCCTCATTACATATTTAAAGGGTTCCTTGATAAATCCTTTCGGTTCAAATTCTGTAACTGTTTCTTTCGTTAAACTGAATCTCTACTCTGCAACAAATAATCTTCCGTGGAGAGTCTTTTTAGTTTCCTCTTACCGCTTCTTTATGTTTGGAAATTTGTATAATTTGGTTAAGATGAATCACAAGGAGATTCCTCGAAGATGCAAATGTTTCGTCGTATGCCTTGACTTTTTACAAATCCATTGTTCACCGGATGAAGAAGATTGTAAAGAACTGGGACATGTATCCCCATCCTTAGCCTATGTTGGGGAAGAAATCCCTTTGCTATTACATATGGGAATCTGTAACGGTTGCAACTTATCAAATTCTCTTAAGAGCACCTCTAGAATGAATGAATCAGACTTCTCCTTCTTCCCATCATAAATAGGATCAAAGACCATGCTTGTTGCTTGAGCAATCCAGCACACACTTTTAAGTTTCTCAGCTCTGCTAATTACATAGCCAGACTCCTTGCCTTTTACAATATTGATTCATTCACGAAAGTCGAGGCCAACATTAAGACTATCCAAAAGGCCTTATATACTACCACATAAGTAATTGGGATCATTGCAGACAAAGGGTGCACGTATCTTAGTCTTCAAATGACAAGCTCGGTATAATTCCATACTTCCACGAGTGATTTTATACTTTGCTTTCGTTTGATTTTGGAAGTTTGGAGGAAAAGTCGGCAACTCAATATTGAGTACATTTAATCAAACGAAACTAACTGCAACCTATATATTTGCAGTGAGACTATTCGCCTCTAATGTCGCCCTGTCAGATTCCCTCAGTTCTTCATGATTTCAAGCAAATCAATATTAATTTGTCTACATTCAATGAAGACTTTGTATTCATCTTCATTTGACCAACCCATGCAACTGGGTCTCCAAGTTTCGTTTGCTTAGTTTATGCTCAAACATTCTTGGTTCGTTTTTTAGGACTTTTGAGGTGTGGGAAACCAAGTTGAGTTTCGGCGCAACTCTCGAAATTGCGTGCAATGCCCCATTATACATGTTGTCTAAATACTCCGTGATTGATAGACAAAGCTTTAAATGATCCTCCAGTGCCCAACACGTACCGGGAGTTGTCATCCTGCTTCTGCTGTCAAGGAAACAAATCAATTTATAAACCACCATCGGGTTCTGATGTGGATTCTGGAATCATTAACAAATTCTAAAAGCACTTTAGATGCTTGTTTACTTGGAACTTAAATGAGTGTCAAACGGAATGACGGAGTCCGATGTTGTCCAATTGCCTTATTGGGTTCTGATACAAGCATCAGAAATGACCAAACAAACCAATATAAAGACCTTTCTTGCCTTTTGTTGTTGTCAGAAAAATGGTAATTTCTTGGAACTACTTCGGGTGGAGAGATTAGTGCAAGAAGTCTCGTCGGGTTCTGTTGTATGGCCAGGAGCTAACACCAAATATTGTCACAAGATCACACAGATATATCGGATTTCAATGCTCAAATATCTATGTCAGATTACATGGTGAGTTCGAGAACCAAGGTGGAATTCTACACACTGATAATCATCCTGCCTTGCTCTTTCTTTGGTCTAACATGTAGACGTTCTGCTATATCCTGCTCATTATGTTCAACAGGCATGAGCAGCCAATATGCCCGTGCGGAGAAGAGGTGTTCCATGACAGACTTGTGCCTTCTACTAGCGGCTATCTTCATCGCAAATTCTAGTAAATGAGGTGTTGGGAAAATAGAGGAGTTCCTGAACTCCTATCGGGCTCCGATGCTCCATTAGGAACTAATGAAATATACTGATCGCTCCTTTTTCACTATATAATGCCATCATGACATCGTTGCTTTGAGGTGTCCCATTTGATGAATGTGCACATGTTGAATCATTTGACAGTGCACTTGGTCTGAGAAATTTCTTGTGAAATCCGCTCGAACATTAAGAACCTTTGTTGACATGATAAATGATCATATACACAATAAATTTACAAAAAGGACTAATGCTAATGGAGAAACTCCGACAACCTTTTGTTTTACATGTTTGATAAATCAAACTGCAATTTTATTCATAACTTCTTCATATTGTGCCAATGGAAGTGGTGATCTTTTGTTATCGGGTTTTTAAGAGTTTCCAATCACTTTCAATGGCTAATTAGATAATAGTTCTGGAATCCTTACTGCCCACAATGCTCTAGCAATGACAAGATTTTAAATATGCCCATAATAGAGAGATAGTGACAATATGGGTGGGGAATAGGAAAAAATTTAAACATTTTTGGTCCCAAATTGTAGGCAACACATTACAAAGACATACTTCATATTGTTTAAATAATTACACTAGATGGTGATAGTTGTACAAAGTCAATATGTAAACTAAGTGCAAAGTTCAAAAACTCAAATGTAGTTTATGACTTGCTACTACAAATAGACTGCTCATGCTAGACGGTAGGAGGTCCTAATGATAAACCTCTTGGGTAAGAGCTTGTCCTAGCTCATTCAAATATATGAGGATCCAAGTTGGTCTTTGCTAGGATCTCAAAATATTGTATGCTTCAACGTATTGTAGCTTCAATGAATGTAATTAGAACTCTAGCAAACACATTAATGGTGGCATGACTATCCATGTCTTTCTCTATTAGATTTGCCTTCGGAATTGTGCCAGCAACTAAAACAATGGGTTCTTTGGGTGCGAAATACAAATTGGTGGTTGTAGGCTCAAATCTAGTATCAATGCAGTGATGAGCAAGTCATGGAGGTAGGTGAAATGACTTGTTGAGAGCTTTTGGGCAAAACAGCCCATTAAATAGGCTTTTGGGTCCATGAGGCACCTTTGAACCGAGACTAGAAGTGCAAGAGAAGTTTGTAGATCCAATAGAGAAAATGGGTGAGTGATATTGGCGGGAGGAAATGAGGAAATGAGGAAATGAGGGGAAATTGGGTGATGGGTTGGGAAGGAATTGGCACATGGGAGTTAAGGAGAGGTTCCATGGTGAAGAGTTCCTGGGGGTACTTGGGAGTCAAGTCTTGGGAGGTACTATGGAACAAGTATATTAGGAGAAGAGTTGGGGATTAGGGCTGGTGAGAGATTGAAGACCAAGGAAGCAAGAGAAGAACCAAGTTGTACCAAGTCTTAGGTTTAGGGAGCACTAAGGATCAGGATCAAGGGTGCGATAGAGATGAAATCATGGGGGACTGTCTTGAAGTGGATTAGGACTTGGGAACAATGACCTCATGGGAAGTAGGAGGAAAGGAGTAGTGAGATGCAAAGGACCATGGGGATTGGGAGACAGGGAGGACTTTCATGAAGGAATTGGTGCCAAAGTTCGGGTCTTTTTTGAGGTCCAAGCTTCGAGGGGACATAGGAGATCAAGATTGGGAATCCTAAGGTTTCATGGAGTTTTGAAACTTCGACAATATTGATTTACATGTCTTGCTTGCAACTTACAAAAAAGTCGATAGCTGGACAAGACAAAATGACAATAACTTTCTATGGGGGGTCCACTAACACCAAGCAGATCCTCTTACAAATTGGGATACAATCTTCACTATTGAAACATAATACTACATTTGGTGTGAAGCTAATATGGAAAAAAATTTACCAACATAGACGCTTTGCAGAGGCAAATTCTACAAAGGAAATATCTCAACTCTTTGGACCTTATAGAATTCTATCTATAACAAACCCCCTAGCAACTCCTAAATTTGGAATTTCATGATTAATTGTTGATCACTAATTACTAATCACCTCTCCTAGGTGATTAACAATTGTAGAAGCACGATTTTTTGGTCGGATTTATAGAATTGTTACCCACCTCTCACAAGTTATTTGAATTTCAAGGAATGCAAGAAAATAAAAGAGGACATATGGGAAGAAACTAAACCTAATATTTATAAATGGGTTTAGAAAGATTTCAATGAGGCACCCATTCCAAACACACTAAGAAGGGAAATTGCCAAAAAAGGGTCACAATTTCACAAAAGGAGAATTGTGTTATGTGGAGTGAGGCCAAATCAAGCACCTATACTATTAAGATGGAATGTTGAATTCTTGGAACTCAATGGTCAATTACTTTGTGGGGAGTAGGTCTTTGTTGGGGACCAAATCACCTCCCCAAGGCAAGCACCTTTGCCTAGAGAGCTTTTTACTAACAAATTTTAACATGAGATAGACTTTGGTTGATTAATGTTGATGGTCATTCTTGATGCCCTCTAAACCTAGTTATGGAGGAAACGGTGGATGATCTATTGCTTAATTACCAATATGCCTATGCACATTGGACTTGGCTATGTGGCGTACTTGAGCGACTAGGTTCTTTCTAGTCAAACCTACTCAACCTCCTCCATGGTTGGCCACATATTCAAACTAATTCGATCTAGACAAGACTACAAGATGTAGGCCCATGAATGATTATATGACATGTATGGAAGGAATGTAATGGGATATTTTTAACAAACAACAATTAGCAATGGAGGATTTAAGCAAGATAATTGATATTGGGATATTCAAATATGTTTATGCTAAGGTTAGAACTTCAAATGCCCAATATAAGGCATTCACACAATGGAAAAATCTAGTAATTAAAAAATAAACATTGTTCAAATTCCCACCTAGTTTTGCCTCAAATTTGTTGTATAGACAAACAAAGTAGAAGAGGAAGAATGCCAAATGGATGGATTTGCCAAGTTGTAGACCAAAAGTAAACTTGTATGGTGCCTAAAGAGGAAACAACTAGGCCCTTTGGGGTACAATGTATCATCCAAATTGAAGTTGGTAATCCCATATACCAATAATGAAGCTAAAATGGATGTTTTATATATGGGACGCTACTTGTACATTCAAAAGAATATCAAAGACATCAAGATTGAGGGGGGCTCTCTCATTTGTATTGATGTTACACATTGTAGGAAAGTTTTTAATTGGAAATTCAGGATAAAATTGGAGCGTATTTATCAAATTCTAGATAGCATGTATGAATTCTCCAGCAATCGTCTCTTTTGAATGGTAAATGTGACAACAAACTCCCTTGCCAACCATACAATTGATCAAGCAAAAGATATTGTCCTCTCAAATTGTAAGGAGGATCAAAAATATATTGGTGGTTTTTTTGTAATATCTTGACCAATAGTAAATGTTGGAAAAAATAGAAGATAAGGACCAATTCCTATGAATGTTGCCATACGCACCCCTCTATGTTGCCATACGATCTCCCATAAGATTTTCTAGTCAAACTTGTTGCAAATCAGCATCACAATTATTAATCAAGATCATATCTATTGTGCATGGGGATAAGAAGTCATTTGCAAAATGGAAAGAAGACTAATCATCAACAAAGGCACCTACCAAAGCAACGAGGAGGTCCTCTTGAAACAATTACATCAATTATTATGCATCAATTTGATGCCTATGAAGAGTATTGTCAAAGCCATTAATAGGTTCTGCGTATTCAAGAATGGAGACTTCCAGAATCACCTAGTGTTAGAACCTTTTCTATTAAACATCGTCAATGTTTTGGGCCAAAAAATTTGGGGAAATTGGCTACTACGATAAATTACATTCAAAAACCTTTTTGTAATGCCACTCCCGACACAATTTCTAGTTTTGGCAAGCATGATGTCATGAGGGTGTTGAGGAGCGTCTTCAACACAATATCTCTACATACTAACAACTTGACGTGTGACTAGCTGATGCAGAGGAAGGACTAAAGGTTAAGAAAATACACAAAGAATCACAATGGTCTCATCAATGCAACCTAGATGCATCCTAGGTCCTCATTCCTAGACACCTTGCCACTAGATCTATTAGAAACATACCCCTACTATTTTTGCCCAATCCAATTCAATCTTGGGTGACCAAACCTTTTCCTTGCATTTGACAACCTTCCAAAAAGCTACTCTCAATTACACAACCCAACTCATGCATCAACACATCAAACCCTCATTGCCAAGGACTGAAAAATGTCTTTACATAGGCATAACAGCAGCACATTTACAACTTGATTCATTTCCATACAAAAACAAGCCTTCTCAAGCCTTACACAATGTATTTAGAGTCTATACAACTAATGCTTCCACTGTTCAAACAAAAGCAAAACATTATAAAAACAAACTTTCCTTGGGTTTTTCTAGGTCTATAACTCTGTGACCGTGACTAATAGTCATGCATAACTTCTACGAACAAGAAAATATCAACTTCTCCTTTAGGGGAAACATGGACAACATGTATACGGACCCTTCCCCCAATTTTCATGAGTTTCCAACGATGGGAAGATGAGTTATCAATTAAACATGGCCACTGGAAACCCTAAGTAGGGTTTAGAGCAATCAGAACAAAAATGGCAATAACCAAAACTCAGTGAAATTAAATGAAACCACTTGCAAATGGAAAGTAAGACAGAGCACTATCTTCCCCACATGAGTGCAAAGTCGTACTTAGTCCATACAGACCGTACAAATCAAGTTTTAATTTGAAATGCAAAAATAAAACACAAGAAAAACAGGTTATTCAAGTTTCAAAACAAGTTTCTTTCATTCAAAACTTCTCCAAAATCCTCCTCATGAAAATCGGACCTTTTACATCAATTTACATCATTTCTAACTCCCACAACTGATTACCAACCGATTACATCAAAAACTGCACTTACATGGCAATGTTTGCAACTTTTTTTGCATGACAACTTTTGCAACTTTTGACAATTTGTTCAATTTTGGCACAACCTCAGGCCCAAATGGCCTAAAATGGTCCAAAAGACCTTATCGACACTAATCAACCCAAAAATGTTCACTTAGGAAATTCAAACTAGTTTTGGCAAGAAAACATGAAATTTTAATTTCTAAACTTATTCACCTAACTTAGCCTTCTAATTACTTATCGATTAATGAAGGCAGAATTGGTCGAAATGGAGGAAAGAACGATCAACTGAATCTTTCGAATACCACTACCACAAAGGAAGGCAAGAGTAAGGCAAAAGGAAGGCAAGCCAGTAACTAACCATCAATCTATCCTTTCCAGTCCCATAAAAATTGTAGGGGGCACTTCATTTCCTAAGGTGACGAGGCGTTGTGAGAGGGCAGCTATCTAGGGGGTTAACCTTCTGAAGTTGATTTCAATGACCCCCCTAACACTAACATAAATGAAACATGAATGAAATTGCATCAAACATGGATGCTTCCTCATCACTAGCTCTATCGTCTAAGAACTGATTTCCTGAAATGTAACTTAGAAGATCTCTAATGCCTTCTAGAAAATGATCCTTCCTTGTTATCTCAACAACAAGTAGAGAGAGTTCAAGAGCCAATTGAGGGATTCTTGTTCATAATGCACCACAATGATAGAGGTGGATATGAGCTAGATGAATAAATTGTAATATTCAATGTTCCACCTCTTTGTGACACCTTATATTGTTCTCCTTTATTTTATATATATATATATATATATATATATATATATATATATAGAGAGAGAGAGAGAGAGAATCATTTATTTGCACCTTGAAAAGAGAAGCTATATTAAATTATCTCCTCCTAGTGAATGTAAGTTTATTAAATAATCTAAAGCTATATTGAAATAATCTTCAAAATTTAAATGTAAGTTCTTTAAATAATCTCCAACTATAAAGAGAATTCAAATGGAGTAAAAAACCAAAATCTAATTCTTTGTTTTTTTAAGAGAAGTGGGAGCCCTATGGAGCCAGGGGCTCCTACATCATAAAATTAATTTGTGCAAATGTAGCAAGTGTTTCACGGGAGCTAGAAATTCAAATCATGAGCAAAGCATCAACAAATTTGTAATAGGAACAATTATCGAATTGAAAATCAAAGCAACATTTGGTACAACCCTTTCCAAAGTTGTTTGTCTACCATAGAAGGGTTCTTTCCATTAATAACTTACTCCTCTAGATCCAATGAAACATAGCAAAGATCTTCTAGGAGAAAACCTTGATTACAAATTGGAGATATCCAGTCCAATAAGAAATTATTTGCTTGTATTTTGTAGAAGAAATGAGTCTTGAGGTATTGATTACCCTCTCTCAACAGTGTTTTGCTTATCTATAATGAATTTCTACCATGGCTGCATTTATGAAAAACTATATTGTATTGATGAAAGGAAATCCAAAATAGATGCCTTTATTCAGAGGACAAGCTTGGTGTTGAATATTCAATAGAATTGTGTTGATGTTATTGTGGTGAAAATCAAGATAGGGCAGAGGATGTTCCTGATGAGCACCATAGTCATTAGGCTACCATATTTATGGGCAGAAACCAAATTAAATTATTGTGTTGTATTAACAACATACATAATATGTCATTGCCTTGCCAGATGATGATCAACACATACTTCATAATTCAAATATTTTTAATTTTGATTCTGGATTTCATTATATTCTGGTTCATAATGTTAGTGATGTTATCCATAAGAAGGTTTGGTTGACATTTTCAAGGCTAGTGATGCTAGAAAAAAAAATTAAGCATTACATCACTTATCTTCATAATGATGAAGATACAATGAACATCTCTTGCATGTTTAACAATAGTTAAAAATAATTTATGTATGTTTTAGTAAAAGCAAAATTTTCGAAGTTACCTGGAGACGCGTCTCTGGGCCAATTTGACCGATCCAAGGGACATGGGAACACCTTGGGGTTGTCCCTTGTTCATCCCATAGTATTAATGCTTGAATTTTGATAATTTGTTTGACTTTGACTCTCATGTGAACTCTCAATTTAAATTATTTAACACGAATGTTACATAAGTAGGAGATATTTTCCACAGCAAGTCAAATTGTTGAATCCTGATAACAATATCATAAATGTTATATGTTAAGGTTTTGTATTGTATATATGCATGCTTTATCCATGTTTTCATATGAATTTGAAATTTCCCTATATATTTTAAATAGGCGTCCCCTAGGCGTCCCCAAAAATGGCTCAAAAAATCAGGGACAAGGAAATGTGTCTCCCTATCCTGGAAACTCGAGGAAAGAAAGAAAAAAATTTATAGTTCATTTCAATGGGCTATGGAATTATTACAAAAACCCAGATAGTTATTGCTCCTTAACATTAAATTCTAGCTTGGCAATACCCTTGTACGTTATGTTCAGGATAGAGTTCATATATAGAGTTTGGATGAAGCTAATTTGCCTTCTAGTGTTTTTAAGTTTCATTACCAGATTCTACCGTAGAGGTCCATGTAGCCATACCAATGTTGTTTAGGTATTGGTTTTGATCCAAGTAGCTCCTGGTTTCTTCTATCTTTCGTGATAAAAATACAGTATAAACTGTTGTTAGTTTGAGTACAACAATCATAATAGAAACCAAATAAAATAAAATATTTAAAACCCTACCTAATATGTTAGCTCTATTGCATTTGGTTTTTATCGAACAATTGACAATTATTGATTTGAGATCTATTGATAAAGAGCAATATGATGAATTGTTCACATACTTTTCAAGTTCATTGATTTTTTCCGTAGTGTAAGTAAATAACATTGTAATTTCCCTTTAAAATGGTTGGAAAGTAGTAATTGAACTTTTATGCTACTGTCCTTTCTGGAATCCAAATGGTAATTGTTAATGTAGGAATAAGAATGCTGCTGCATTAAAAAATGAAGATACTAAAGAGCAAAATGCATCTGACAAAAGTATTTGAGCTGTGAAAACACCTATGAAGGGTGAAAAATCCAGTCAAATGTATAACCTCGTGCACATGCCAATCATTATGTCAAATGTACAAGCTCATGCAGTCAGGTGTAAGTGCCTGTGGATGATCTCACTCTTCTCAGGAATCACGTATGCATACTAGTAACAAAAAACTAAGCCCACATCTTTTCATGGTTAAACTAATTTCAGGGCTGTTGATGCTGGAGATTTTCATGTTTTTTAGGATTACATTCTTGATCTTCATAATCTTGCTGGTATAGTGCACATCTCTTACATATTTCAAAATATTGAAGACTGAATAAATAAAACAATTAAGTGTCTAAGAAAAATTCAGATGCCTCATTTGAGTGGCCATTGATATAGTAACAGTGCAAAATACTAGAAAGTCGAAGATATTGCTCCTCAACATTATGTTAAAAATTCTGGAGCATTGTGCCTGACTAATCCCCAACTAAGCCAAAAACGTGCCTCATTCACATCTTGCATAGTTTAGGTTAAGGAAACCAATTTTTTATTATCTGTACCAGTCTAAAGGCATTATGTTTTAGTGATTTCATCTGTTTTTTCCCTCTCATGGAAATACTCTCTTTTGGCTTGCATGGCACACATTCCTACTTCAAAGAAAAGTGGCAACTTCCCACATTTGATCACCCATAAGCCATTTCATTGACAGTATTATTAATAAAAATGCCTGTTTTCAGCTGGGGCTTCTACTACTATTTATTGTTGTCAGTCTTAAGTATTGCAATATATTCTGGTCAAATTCTTATAATGAAATTTATCTTCATTGAGTGAATAGAGGCACAAGTGTACTAGACTCTAAACCTCAGAATTGTTACTGCACAAAACAAATACATATCCCATGTAGGCTGTTAAAGCTCTACTAGTAAAATGAAAGCAGAGACACAAAATTGTCAATATACAAGAAAGATGAACTCGGCATTTAAACAAATAGTCTGATTTCGCTCACAGGGATAATCGCTCGCTAAAATAAGGCTTGGGGCTGAACACCACTAACAATCAGCCCACTAAAATTATAAGCATTCAACAAACACCTTGGACGTGAATTCAACAGTCAAAGACAAATGTACTTAAAAATTCATAAAATGCATTTCTTATTTGTCCTTCACAAATTTTCCAAACAAACATCAAAAACATGCTTAACTAGATATGTGTCAAGAATGCCTACCTCCATCGACTCATACATATCCCTTTTTGGAGAAATTTCCACCACTTCTACCCTCCTTACCCCTTTCACACTTTAAATCAAAACCAAAAATTAAAGAGCAAAACCTATCAGCTCATCAAAACAAAATATTAAATGCCCCTTTGTAGTCAATTACAGGTACTTCATGGTTAAGTGTTGTTGATAGCCAAATATGAATCTATAGTCTTCAAAAACTCTATTAGCAACACATATATAAACCCTTCTCTGCAGAAATTTTGGAGTGCATTAGTCCATGATAGGGTCTAGGATTTCTTGACACCATTTTCCTATCTTTCAAGATTTATGCATGCAAATTGCCTTAGAAAAATGGGCAATACTAAAATGTGTCATGTATAGTGAAGCTTGGGCCTGGCTCGATTGGCGAAAGCTTCCTGTGGTAGGCACAAGGTCACATTGTCCAATCTCCCCTAGTCCACATGGTAGTGGAGGACTTGCTGCGCTAGCACCACCAATCACCAAAAAAAGTTTAACAGGCGCACTGCAGTTTATAGAGGGGCTACTCAATTCCCGTTGTCTTATCTATCTATCTATCTATCTATCTATCTATGTATGTGTATGCGTATGCGTATGCGTATGCGTATGCGTATGTGTATGTGTATGTGTAGCTTCAACAAAATCCTACATTACCAGTCTGCTCAAAAGTGACCCAAACGTAGGTCTCAATGTAGGTTGAATATGTACTTGGACCAAGTTCAATACAAACCTGGTCTAGGTGCTCTGTGGATACTGCAAAGCACACCCAAGTTCACCATAGCATGCTTGAATACCGCAGCAGAACATGAAACCAAAAAAAAATCATTTTTTGACTTCATCGGTTGACTATTCAACATAACAAATTAACCCTAACCTTAAAATTGATCTCCAAACACATTGGAACACAAAATAAACTCATTTAACCTCATTTTAAAAACAAAATACACAAACCAAATTCACTTGTTGAATGTCCATTCTTGCTTGTTGTTGCACAAATAGAGCTAAAGATTGATCGTTGAAGATTCTAAGGTAGTTTGTATGAGAGTCTAAGAGCTCATTCATTGCCAAAAAGATCGTGGCGGAAGATTCTTGGATTGAAGGTAAATTTGTCAATTTTTATTCTTCATTATTTCTTCCAAAAACAAACTCTTTTGTGTTGATTTTTGTTTTGTTTTTCATTATTCTACATTAAAATATTGACTAAGTTTTTCTTTCCCATTTGTTTAGAATGTGGTGTTTTCCAATCTTGTTGTCCTGTGGATTACAAGGGCAGCCAATTTTGGCATCAATAGCCAACCCCACTTCAAAACTAACTCAAATTCACCATTGTGAAAATATGTTGACATAACATGACATGTTTTGAGTGGTAGGGCAAATATTTAAGTTTGTAGTGGAAGTTATGTCAAATGTACAAGCTCATATGGTCAAGCGAAAGCCCATTTGTATGGTATTCCTAGCATGGGCATCAAAGCTTACTTAAGCAAGAAAGATGCACTTGTGCCAACATCTAGAGTGTTGGAATATAACAGAGAGCAAGAGCAAGCAAACAAAGCAATTGCCCTAAGAACATGACATCATTTGACAAAAAAGAGAATCAAGGAGGCCACTATATATCTATCTCTTTATGTTCCTAAAGTTGTTGTAGAGAGCCACTAAATTTTGGGCACACGTGAAAAAAAAAACACTACAAGTAGAACAAAGGACCATAGGAAAAGGCATTGAATTCCAAAATATTGCTACTCAACTCATTGCCTTTCAAGGTTTTTTGGTTACCATATTGAAAAAAAATATTGAGAAAAATGTATGAGGCTCCAAAAGAGATGTATGAGGCTCCAAAAGAGTACAAGGGCCTAAGTTTTGAGAAGGTATGCAACAGCTTATTGATAAGTATTAGCAGATTTCCACAATCCATATTGATATGTTCTATACTTCTGAATTTTGATTGTGTGAGAATTTTTCAATCAACATTTCGGGTCACACCCTGTGATCCATCATCGGGACAAGAGAGCTTGAGGATATCATTGATAAACAAATCATTGTTGCCAATCAAGGATTCGTGGAAAGAAATAGGGGTGTCCATCATTTCCAATAGATAGAAGGATGACAAAATTGACCATTGATTAGTGTGATTGCGTGTTCTCTAAGGGAGAAATGTTTTCAAAACCATGGATTGTGTAGGGGAAGGATGCACAAAAATTATTGTTGATGTCCTCATACAAGACATTGATAAAGTTGAGCCAAATAGCATTGTCAAAGTTATAACAAACAATGAAAAAAATTGCAAAGCAGTTGATTTGTTGGTTGAGGCAATTGTTCAAACATATTTGGATACCTTGTACAATCCATTCACTCAACCTTATGTTTCAAAAGGTTGGCAACAAAATTGATTGGGTCGAACATGTGGATCTCAAGGCTAGAGAGATCAAAAGTCCATTTCCAACCTCCACATGTTACAAACCATATTTAGATCATTCTCAAATTATAAGTTGTTGAAGGTAAGTGAAATAATACAATGTTATGTTTCACTTTAGTACATTTTTTTATTATGTTTTCTTCTTACTTTTAATTTTTTAATTTAAATTAATTGTTAAGAACCAGTTCACCTCCAACACAATCAACTTGAAACAACTTTTGAAGGTGGAGAGGCACTTGCTAGCATGGTATCAACCAACTTTGGTCAGTACAAAGGCAATCCAAAACTAAGAGGGCAGAAAACATTATGTAGATGATCCTAGATAACACTTGGTGCAATCATGTGAAGCATCTTCTTAGTTTCACTAAGCCCATCATGAGTATGATCCATCTATTAACATACACAAAGCATACCTGGAAGAGGTACATGATGTCATCAACTCAATTGGGAAGATGAAGACCATTGTAAGCGAGAAAAAGCAAGATCCTAAACACACTTTATCTAATGAGTGAACACAATTCTTGCTGGATTGTGGAACAAAATAACCACAGTTCTAGATCTTCTTGATTCTCTGCATTGACTCCAAAATACTATAGCACCGAGATCATTTCTTTGTCAAAAAGAGTTGCACAATATAGAGATGTGGAAGTTAGCAAAGGGTACAAACTAGAGTTTGCTAGATTTTTCTCTCATCCTAATTTCGAGTATGTGTTTATGAAAGAGTTCATTGATTTTGTAATCTCTAACACTCAAAGTATTTCCACTCTTCACAAGTATAACAAGGATGCTCACAATTAGTGGAACCTCCATGGCCAAACATTCCGATACCTATAGCCTCTTGTCATCAAAGTTTTATCACAAATCATTAATATTTTTTTGGAATACTCTAAATTTGAATATGTTTACTTTTTAAGCAATTTTTTTAAAGTTTGAAGTTTCATATGATTTTATATCTCTAAATCTCTAATTTTGTCTCAACTAAGTTACCAATTTCTCTTTATCTAAATAGAATTGAGGTGCATACTCCATCCACTCAATAAAGCACAACCAATTAGCATCAAGAAAGAATAATAAGATAGTTTATGTGTGTACCATCCTAAATTGTAAGCACCTATAATTAGATGCTCAATTAGGCCCCATTTTAGTGTTCTTGAGTTTTAATGTTGGTTATGCTTGATCTAGCCCCGCTCCGCTTTTCATTCTGGCATCTTCTTCATATTCCCAACCTCCCGACCAAATTTCAATGCATTTTGGGGGGAATAGGTCGGCCAAGCTGACCTATTCCCCGAGGTTTGCCCCGAAAATCAAATCAGGCCCCGTCTCAATGGTTAAGTGGGAAATCTTAAATCCCGTTGGCTTCCTTCAAGTTTTGAGCTCTGAAATGTTATGAGGGGTATATAAACAACCTACCTCTCCTCGTTTGGACATAAGACAAGAAGAATTGAGCAACCACGCTCGAGATTTCAAGAGCTATTATCAAGATTCAAGTTGGCATCCAAGTATCCAAACATTCTCAAGCATTTTCAAGCATCCAAGGCATTCTTTGAAGGCAATCTTCTCCATTATAGCATGCTTCTCTCCCTCATGAATGCCAAGTAGAGGAGACCTCAATAAACAAGAAGATCCTTTATCCATCCACATTCATTGATCCATTCTTCAAGGCAAGAATCAATCGAGCATAACAACATTGAAGACTTGAGGAGTATTTGCAGATCTATGCAATTGTGAAGGGCATTCTTGATTCTTCTACAAGCTCCAACAACTACATACAACTAAATTCAAGCAACTACAAGCATCTCCATAGACATTATGACCTCAAAGTCCGTTTATGAAGGTATAAGCATTTACATTGTAGATCTAATATCTACTTTACATTTACAAGCTTTCCTTTCACGCATATTTCATTTCTATTTTAAGGTTGATTCCTCAACATTTCCCTTGTTTTCTTGTGTACAAGAATAGGTGGTGCTCGCACCGGATCGTATCTAGGAAGTACAAGACATCACAGACAGACTGCAACTGTAAACAGTCAAAAGTGCAAGGAACCAGTCAGCCCAGGTGACCTAGTCACTCAAGATCCTCTTCAAATTGATGTTACAGGTCAGTGGCATCCTTTGGTTTCTATTTCTGGCATCTATACTAGTTCGTCTGCTTTTTGTCAGCCTGTGCATCCCAAAACTTGTCTTTTCCTCCTTTCTAGCCCTCTATCTTGCATCATCCATTTATATTTCCCTAATCAACCCTCAATTTACAATGAAGGATCATTGCACCAACTTAGCGCTTAAGTCTCATTTGGGCCTAGTGGGTCATCTTCCTTCCAATGTAACTAAGGATTGGTTAAGTGTTGTATTTGGAAACCACTTTGGAACCCCTTACTATTACATCTAACCACATTCTTTTATGTTACAATGTGTATTCCAACTTCTTCCTTCTTTCGCACAAATAAAAGGAGTACAAGAAAGGGCCAATGAAATTGTGAGACGTAGAGCCAAAGCTAGCTAACTTGATGTTTCGACTACCTAAAAATAATCATTTTTTGAAAATTCACATAGCATACTTTCAGGGTAAATGCTAGTGGCACTCCATGTGGTTCTTCAAATCCACCAACATATAATCTTGATGGTGATGGTGATAATCTTTATGAAGACCCATATGATGTTGATTGCTGATTTTATCATATTAATATTGAATAACTAATATCTATCATGACATTTGATTTTGACAAATCCACATCAAAATAGCATTCTAATTTGTATGGTTGTTTTGTTTATTATATGCATAGTATGTAGTATTTTTAACTTAATTTCTGTTTTTAAACTATTAATATGCATGTAATTATGTATTTTAATATATTTTATACAGACATACTAATAAAACAAACCTAACCCCGAAGAAGTTAAACAAACAACTTCAAAAAAATATTAAAAATGTGAAAAATGTGTTTTAGGTCGCAGCCAGGCTAGACACCAAATTGACAAAATTGACCCACTTCATTAAAACTCGACTAAAATAGTTATTTCCATTTACTCTATACATTGATAGAAATGAATGCTTTCTGGGTTTTAATCGTTTAATTAGCATGAATAATCAAAGACTAGCAGCAGGAATTGATTAAGACTCAAATTTATCTCAATTGTGATAAAGAAAGGCAAAAAGCTCTTGGCTCTGTTTGTGTCCCCACTCGGTCTCTACTCCAGAGTAATGTCATAGATTTACTAATCAAAGGAAAGCATGGATAAGTCGAAGCTAAGGCTAAAGCTCATTTATATGTGTGCCTCTGTTTGCGTGAGTGATGTTTCAGATCTACCAATCAAAGGAAAACGTGGATAACACCAAAGATTTCACTACGGGGATGTCAAGTGTTTAAAAATCAGATAAAATATGAATAGTTTCTCAGCTTATGCGTGAGCTAAACAATGTTGTACAGTAAATGGAAACATTATATTGTCAAACCCTAAAATAAAATGGATAATATCAAAACATACACAAAAAATTAAGGCGTCAATTCTCACTATACCCGACTAGACTATCAACTAGAAAACTAAATATGTTTCCGTTTCTCTATAAGCTCAGCATATAGTTTTCACAAAGAAATGAAACGAAATAAAAGTAAGTAAACCCTTCTCTAACAGAAACCAGGATCAAGCAGCCGTTCAACAGTACAATAGGCGGGCAGAAGAGGGGACAAAAATAAATAATAGAGAAAAAGCACGACTTGTACCTGAGAAGCGCTCTCATCATCTGACGCCATGATTTTAAAAATACTCTCTAAATTTAGCCCAGAATTTTGAATGAGAAGTTAGAATGACACCAAGATTTTCCCAATTCGATGAAGAAGCTGGAATTATCCATATACGCCGCTAATTTGGGGTGGATTTCGCCATTCTAGGGGAAAAAATACATCGAGGATAAAACCATGGCCAGCTTCATGGATTCAAACAGTGGAAGAGCGGGAACTATATTTACCTAAAAAAAAAAATTGTATTTATATCCTATTCTCTTATTTTTATAATAAATATTATTCAAGAAACAAGAAGCTTAATCTTAAAGCAAGGTCCTATGGCGATCTTTTTTCTAATATATATTAAACATGGCAAATGGCATCTTACCAAAAGTGAACATTTCATTAGAGGGTTTGTATACACCTAAAATTAGTGAAGAAGCACTATTAATTAAATTTAAGTTGTTTAATTAATTGAAATCTAAATTCTTCTACTTTGTGATTGAATTAACAATTTAATTATATAGTTCATATCTCTATTAAATTTCACTACTATGTGATTAAATTTAACAATTTAATTAAATAGTTATTATCCTTATTAATACTTCTAATTCATAAATCAAGTTAAATTAAATTCATTTCACTCCCACCCTTTCCACCTCATCCTCCCATAACCAATTGCCACTTGATCATGATTAGTGACATCACACCCCCAAGCCTCGGAAAAACCTATAAATACTCCTCAATTTGGAGGTAAAGGGATCTCAATTTCATTTGCATTAGAGTAATGACATTTTTAGTTCTCAATTCCATACCATAAAATTCATGTTAGCTTAGCTTTTCATTGTGCATCCATTGTAGCTTAATCTTGTATCCATTTAGTTCAATTTCATAACATAATCTTGTATCTTCATCATGAATCTTGCATCTTAGCTCTCATAATAGCTTGTATTGGGATCATTTTAGTTAAATCTCATATTTCAAGTTGTCATCTAAATAGTCTAACTTGTTGAGGGCAAATATGAAAGACTATTGGGTTTTTGAAATTAGAGGACAATGAGATAGTCTTGAGGAGTTTTTCTTGTATTTTATCGTATTTCTATCAACCAGATTTAGCTTCTCAAATTAATGTTTCATTGGTATGCTTGAGTCATTATTCTTGGGGCCCACGCCTCATTTTGATCAATTTTTGCTTGCAAGTCTCGGAAAAACATAGAGTACCGCATATACAGAGAATTTTAGTGGATACATTACAAAGTCAATCGCATTTGATCAAAGAAACACCGCATCTAAATAGAAAAACATCACATTTGCCTCGAATAACACCGCATGTGACTTAAATTATGTCGTATTTGACATATGTTTGCTCGCATCTATTCTCTATTATTTTGGATATATTCTCTATTGGATTTATATTGTGTTAATGTTGGAGAGCACACCCTAGTTTGATTTTGCAAGAGGAGGGATACACCATGTGTTAGAAAACACAAGTGACATGGTTCCTTTGCGTGGACTAGACTCTCAGACAAATAGGTTGTTAGGAACAAGAATGTGAGATATCAGGTATGATGGAACCTATGAAATGTTACCCATGAAGAGACGTCGTACACCCAGATCTTTTTAGGGATTTGGTATACATGAATCCTATCCCTAGTGAGGCATACATAGTCATAAATGATCATCAAACATAAGTGCGCCAACAATCTATGACAAACAAATCATATCAAAAATGACATGTATTCCAACATGTACTTTCCACAACGGACCAAGATATGAAAGATCAAGGCAGCCATGAGAAGGACATATTGAAACACAAGATAAAATCAACAAAAAGGCATCCTGACCAAGCGATCATTCAGTCCAAAAGTTCTTGCCATGAACAAGTTTGATGTGAGGATTGATGTAAAAGCCAACACCGGAAGGATGTATCCTGATGGGCAAAAGATTGATTGATTGAAACGAGGATTCGTTGGCAATTGCTTGTGAATAGAATAAAGCTAGGAAAGTGAATATGTCTACTAATTTGGTGAAAACGTTCGCGATCACTGTGTTTGGAATAAAGCTCAATGTTGTGGGGTAAGCTCAGTCATGCGGGAATGCGATCTTACTGCGGAAGTGGAAAGCAGTCAGGGGACTACCTGCACAGATATGGGTAGTGAATTTATTATGGACGGTGATGGATGCTGCATGAAAGGTGGTTGAAACAGATGGTGGATTTGACTACACATGGCGCTTGAGATAGGTTTTCAACATGGTACTTACCCATTGCGCCACCGAAGTGGTTTTCAAAAATGGATGAATTTAGTTTTCTCTTTCTCTTTTTCTTTTTATGCTTTTTTTATTTTTATGCTTTTTTAATTTATTTTTATGCTTTTTTTATTTTTTATTTTTCAGCTTTTCTAATTTATTTTGGATTTTGATAGTTTTCTGCTATACAACGGACTGCTGAAAGATCAAGCATAGAAGCCCTTGAGATGCAAGATATTTACAGGATCAGGGATCATATCTCCCTCTAGTGTGGTAATCTAATAAGCGCCATGAAGGGCCCCAACCAGTTAGGCTCAAACTTTCCTTTCTTTTCACAGTTCTGGAGGTTCTTCATATTGTGTTGGACGATGAGATCGCCAACCTCAAACTGGCGAGGTTTGATCCTCTTGTTGAACTGGAGGCAGAGGAGATTTTGATACATGCGAAGGTGGTTTAGGGCACTGAGGCGTCTCTCATCGAGGAGTTCAAGCTCTTGCAAGCGAGCAACTCAATACTTCTTAGGACAACAGATTCTTGAGAGAAATTCTAAGGGAAAGGAGCTCAATTTCAATGGGTAGAATAGCCTCGGTGCCATAAACAAGGGAAAATGGAGTGGCTCCAGTGGGGGTACGGATGGAAGTGCGGTAGGCCCAAAGGGCGGGATTGAGGCAAAGGTGCCAATCGCGGTCAACATCATCGACTATTTTCTTGAGGATTTTGAGGATAGTTTTATTTGTAGCCTCTTCTTGACCGTTGCCTTGCAGAAAATACTTGGAAGAGGTATGGTGGGTAATGCTGAACTTTCTACATAGCTTTGTGACATCCTTGTTTTTAAAAGGTCCTCCATTATCGTTGACGATGTCCTGAGGAATGTCATAGCGACAAATAAGGTAGTTCAAAATAAACTTTGAAATTTGTTTTCTAGTAGTGTAGGTAAGAGGAACAACTTTGACCCACTTGGTAAAGTATTCAGTAGCAGCAAGGATGTATTTATGGCCATTGGAAGAATTGGGGAAAATCTGGCCAACTAGGTCAAGGCCCCAGCAAGAAAAAGGCCAAGGGGTGATGGTGGGCTAAAGGGATTGGTAGGGAGCATGTATCAAATCGTCGTGTTGTTGAGGCACACATTTCTTTACATAGTTATAGGCGTCATGTTCCATGGTAGGCCAGTAGTATCCACTATGCAAAAATTTCTTGGCCAAAGTGAGTCCACTAGAATGAGCCCCACAGATTCCTTGATGTACCTCCTCCAAGAACGTTTATGCTTCATCAAAATTCAAACATCTTAGAAGAGTTCTATCAAATTTCTTTCGGAATAGGGTATCACCGAGGATCGTGTAATGGGAAGTGCGATGAATGAAGGTTTTCCATTGATTAGGTGTTAAGGCAAGTTGGGTATGTCCATCGTGAAGGTAGGAGTAGATTTCTTAATACCATGGAAAATTAGGATCAGCAATTTCACACACCATTTTAGAATTCGGTTGGTCATAGGTAGGGACTGTAAGATTCTCAACAAGAAACTCACACTATGTGTTGTGTTCTAGCATGGTAATTAGAGACCTAATGTTAGCCATTGCGTCAGCTTCTTTGTTGTTTGTGCCCAAAATTTTTTGGAAGACCAAGTCAGTGAAATGTTGTTTAAGGTGTTCAACTGTGCGGCGATAGGGAAGCAACTTATCATCCTTTGTTTGATATTCATCCAAGACTTGTTTGATAACCAATTGTGAATCACCTAATACTAACAAACTGAGAATCTTCCATTGTATGGCCTGGCGGATTCCAAGTACAAGGGTTTCATATTCTACAATATTGTTGGTACAGGGAAATAGTGATTTATAGGATTTAGGGATGAGATCCCCTTGTGGCGTAACAAACAAGATTCATGTCCCCGATCCTTTCTGAGTAAAGTATCCATCAAAATAAAGTTTCCATGAGATACTTGGGGCAAGATGGAGGACTGATTCATCTGTAAAATTGGTTATTAGTGGATGTTGTCCATCAACAGGTGCTTCCGTTAACTGATCTGCAATGACTTGTCCTTTTATAGCTTTTTGATCCACATAAACAATGTCGAACACACTGATGATCATAACCCATTTTGTCATACGGCCAGTAAGAGCAGCTCATGACAAGAGATACTTGAGTGGATCAATCTTGGCAACAAGGTGAATCTTATGATTGAGCATATAATGTTGTAGTTTTTGTGTGTAGGAGACAACAACCAAACATGCCTTTTCAATGAGGGAATAATTCAACTCATAACCGATAAGTGTCATGTTGAGGTAATAAATTGCTCTCTTTTCTAGTATCATCCAATTGTGCCAACAAAGCACCTATTGCAACCTTTGTGCCAGATATGTACAAAATTAGAGGATGGCTAGCAACAGGCGGCATCAATACGGGTGGATTTTCCAGATATCCTTTTAGTTTCTCAAATGCGTTTTGACATAAGCAATCCCATTGGAACTTGATATTCTTGCGCAGGAGATGAGAAAGGGGATGCACTTTATCTGCCAGTTGTGACATGAATCTCTTGATGGACTGAAGCTTTCCTTGTAAGCTCTGCAATTTTTTCAATGTTCTTGGCGGTGGCATCTCTAGGATGTATTTTACTTTCTTTGGGTCTACTTCTATTCTGCGTTGTGACACGATGTATCCCAGCAACTTACCAGATTGTACTCTAAAGTCACATTTCTTAGGATTCAGTCAAAGCTTGTATTTCTCCAATCACTCAAAAATTATAGCGAGGATGGGGATGTGTGATTCTCGTGTCTTGGACTTTCCCAAAAGATCATCCACATAGTCTTCCATGATGACATGCAGGAGATCGTGAAAGATGGTTGTCATTGCTCTTTGATATGTTGCATCGACATTCTTAAGACCAAAGGGCATCACCTGATAACAGAAGGTACCCCAAGCTGTTGTGAATACAGTCTTGTTTTGATCTTCCAGTGCTATCTTGATCTGATGATAACTGGAGAATCTATCCATGAGGGACAACATCTCGTGTCTAGCAGTCAAATCCACTATAATATCAATATTGGGAAGTGGAAAATTATCATTAGGACATGCTAGGTTCATGTCTCTGAAGTCGATACGGATTTGGATGCCCCCAGCAGGCTTGCCTACAGGTACAATGTTGGAGACCCATTCACGATAGTTTATAGGTTGAATTACTTATGCATCAAGCATCTTCTAAAGCTTTGCTTTAACTACCAATGCCACTTGAGAATGCATCTTGCGGAGTTTTTGTTTGACAAGTTTCATGTTAGGATCCACAATAAGATGGTGCATGACAAGATCTGTATTGATCCCAAACATGTCTTTGTAGGTCCAGGCAAAGGTAATTTTATGCTTTTGAAGGAATGCAGTCATGTCTTTCTTTTCTTGATCACTGAGAGAGACTGCAATGTAAGTGATTTATGGATCCTTTGTTGTACCCAGATTGATCGGGATAGTGTCTTCAATAATCATGGATGACATTTCTAGTTCTGATGATATGAATGGTAGGTCAGCTTCTCCCTCCTCTAGCGCTTCAGAAAGGTTTTATTAGAGGATGCATCCTTTATTTTGTCTTTTTCTTCATTTGAAGGTGCCTACAAGAGTTTTTCACCAGGGGATGTTTTTGTATTTTCATTTTTTTTTTTTTTTGATTTTTATTGTCACTTTTGTGACTAAGAGAATTGACTTGGCTACCGAAGTAGGCTTGCTCGTTGAAGTGTATCTGATGCTTGAATATTATCAGAGATTCTTAAGTACAAAGAGAGCTAATACTGCCCCATCTAAATCACAAATGTCTAAATCTGGTGGTGAATCTTGCTGATCTTAGTCAATTAGTTTGGGGTTTGTTAGGGGAAGACGAGGGGAGGAAAGGACAGCTTGTGTAATGGTGAGGACATGGGTAAAGTCATCAAGGTCATCCTCAACGTATTGGAAAGGGACTTTTAAAAACTCCTCTTTAGTGTCTGAATCTGAGGTGGCTAAACATAGTCCTCGGTGAAGTTAGTCTTGGTTTCTATGGAACCAAATCCATGTCCTCAAGGATAGCCATTTGATGTCACAATATTCTTCTTACCAGTTTCATTTGCGCCAAGGCCAGTGCCATGATATCCCATGCTTTCAATAATGGGGGTGGCCTTGATATATTTTTCATCAGGGAACGTTACTGGTTTTTCCTCTTCTTCATTGTAAAGCCAATCAAGAACATTGGATTCCATGTGCTCATCTGACAAAGACCCCCAATGTTCAAAAGTTTCCTTCTTGCATTGCATAAGGTCCTTTTCTTTAGAGGGAGTTAATAATGACGGTCTCCCATAGGACTTTAGGGACAAAGGGAGTTGGCCAATACATAGATCGATTTCAAATTTGTGTTCCCCCATGCCCTGATCCGTGAAAGTTATCTTTGCTTCAGACTCAGGGGTTTTATCTTCAATGACCTTTTCTTTTCCTTTTTGTGTCTCTGATGTCTTTTTTGTAACTGAAGAGGTTTGTTGAATAGGTGTTTATTTCTCAAAAGGTTAGTTGAACTCATTCAATGGACAATAGTTTGATTATTTTCCTTCTAATCTCTTGCAGTATTGGAATGGTTCAGGATCCCTTGGAATCATGATTTCTCCACCATGATGTGGAAACTTGAGGCATTGATGGTAGGTATAAAGTACACCTTTGATAGCGTGTATCCAGGGTCGGCCAAACAAGATGTTGTATGGTAGATCTAGGTCTGGCACATGACAAATAGTTTCAATTGGGGTCGGGCTCACTTGTAGAGGTGGTGTGATCAAACCTTTGCTTTCTCGTTCTCTATCATTATAATCCTTTATTGTGATTCTCTTTTCTACATCTAGAAGGTCCTCAGAAAGATCAATGTTGCGAATCATTATCAATGTACACAAAATTAGGCCAGATCCACCATCTATAAGGACTCATTTGATTTTTGTGGATTGGATTTTGGCTTCAATGTGGAGGGATTTTTTATGGTGAAGGTTAGGACCACATAAGTCTTTGTCCATGAAAACAAGATGCTCTTGTGCAGCTAAATTCCCAACCATGGCTTGGAACTGGGCAGCATTGATATTTTTAGGAACACGAGATTCATTCAGAGCATTCTTAAGAACTTCTTTGTGGATAGGTGAGGTGCGCATAAGTTATAGGATAGATATTTGTGCAGGAGTCTTTCCTAACTGGGCTAATAAGTCATACCGTGAGGCCAACCAGGCAGCAGTAGATAGTGCAGCTGGTGGATTTGCAGATGTAGAGGGGTTATCAGCAGCTTGGATAGTGACTTTGGGACTGCGTTTGGTAGCATTACAATCAACAACTTTGAGGATTATGGTATTGACGTGGGTTTCATATTCTTTGATGCATCCACAAAGAGAGTCAAAACCAAAGATATCATTTTCTTTTAGACTTCCACATGTTCGATCATTACCTGTGATAGTGTTGGTAGAGTAATCACATGGGATCATGTTAGATGCACTATTTTGATTATGTTGCGGAAAAGGTTGGTTGTAGACTTTGAGCTTTGTATTGGATGAGGAAGCATTCTAGCCTTCCACTTCAATTTTTCCATCATCAATAAGATCTTGTACAAAATGACTGAGTTTCATGCATTTCTTGGTATCATGTCCTTTAATGTGATGATAATCACAATATTCATTCTCTCTATACCAAGCACGTTTGGGTTGATTCTCATCAAAAGTCCAAGTATTTGATAGATTATCATTCCTTGGTCTGCAAGTTGTTTAAAGATCACATCCAATGGTTCCGCCAATGTTGTGAACTATCATCATTATTGATTGTTGTTATTATCATTGTTATTGTTGTTGTTGTTACTGTGAGGGAATAAATAAGATTGATTGTGTGGTCAATTGTTGTTATGATTTTGAATTCGATTGTTGTTCTGATTTTGAGTCTGGATTTTATTTTGATTATTGTTGCAATTGTTTTGATTATTGTTGCGATTGTTTTGATTATTGTTGTTGGATGCTTGAACATTTTGAACACGTTTGGCATCAGTCACTCCATCATTGACAACTCCTTTGTTTTTACTCAAAAATTTTGGTTTATCATTGTTGGAAGCAGTATAGTGTTTGATGCTACCTTTTTGCAAAAGTCCATCTTTGATGTATTTGCCCTTCTTGACAAGGGATTCAAAGGTGTCGAGTGAAGCCATTTTCATTTGGAACGACATCTCAGAGATCAAATTCTTTGTGAAGATGTCGATTAAGTGACTATCAGGTATCTTCTATGGCATACGATTGGCAATATGTCTCCATCATTGTAAGAAACTAGCTAAGGTTTCACCATTCTTTTTCTTAGTATTACACAAATCGTTGAGTGTTGTTTGATGTTCAATGTTATACTAATATTTTCCAACAAAATTCTTTGCAAGGTCAGAGAAAGTAGAGATTGACCCGTAAGGAAGGGCCATGAACCATTCTAAGTTTCACCTCCAAGACTCCTAGTGAAGAGTCTCTTTAGGTAATTTTTATTGTAGGCAACTTCTTGACATGCAATATAAAATTCTTTGAGATGTTGTAGAGGACATGTCTCTCCCTTGTATTTTTTGAATTTAGGCATCTCGAATTTTGGAGGGAGTGGTTGCATCATGACAAACTTGTCAAATGGATAGGGACAAATCTTGTTGAAGGAAAACTCCTTTTTGCCCCATTCTACAAACCATACACAATAATTTTGAGCTAATTAACTTGTACTGGAGCGTTGTGTGAAACATGTTGTGGTCCGTAAGCTTTTCCTCCTCCAAAGTGCACATCCAAAAACCTAGTGGAGGTCATACCGACTGTAGGAGGGGCTATATATTGGTAAGATCGAGATGTGTTGCTTGTAGATGTCTTCATGCCAATTATTGGGAATGTAGATGATGTCGATTGATGTATAGAGATTTTTCCTATGTTGTTGACATTAGCACCTGCCCCTTGAGAGGTATTTGTCATCGTATGAGTGCTATTGTGTGAAGTAATGTTGGGCAAAACACTTAGGATATGTTGGATTTGTTCATTGGTCAATTGGACTGTTGACATAGTTGTTGATGCAGGTGTTGATGTAGGAATTGATGTAGAAGGATCACTAGCAACTACTTTATCAGTGTCACGTGATGAGGTTGTATTTGAATTGGAGGCCATGGTCGTGCTTGTAGAAACTATAGCCTTAGTGATGTTACGAGTGAGAAGTGAGTCATCAAAATTAGCGGGTACCGTAACACCATTTTGAATGAGATTCAGGAATGTTTCTTCGTTGTTTTGACTAATGGCCTTCTCAACCATTTCTAAGTTATATGGATCCCTAAGAAAATCAATCACTTGTGTAGGTCTTAATTCTCGATCCACTAACTCAGTTTCTTTAGGCACATTGGTTATGTCATCGATTTGTGTTGCATGACCTTGAAAGAATTGAGTAGAAAAAGGATTCTCCTCATCAAAGGAGTTGTTGAGTGTTGCGTGCCTCATGTTTCTAGCTTGGGATCGAGTAACTACCATACAATGGTAGATCTAGAAGAATGAAAGATGAGGAAATGTGAGATTGGAAGATGAAAATGGATGGAGCAAAGATCTCGTTCATGGATTGATTTGATTTTGATTGATTGGATTTGATTGATGCTTGATTAAGGATTGATTGGTAATTGATCAGGATTGATTTGGATTTAAAGGTTTTAGAATAAAACCTAGGTATGAAAAGACCTTGTGATGACACAAACACAAAATGATTAAATTGGATGATATATGTTTCTACTTGAAGATAGACTTGTAATCTCAAGCAAATAGGACATTACTAATGGATTTAAATTACTTGAGACAAACTAATGGTCTACAAGCAATGTTGTGTTTGTCTAAGGATGAAGGTTTGTAATACTTTTGATTAAGGTGATCCAAGCTAAGAAAGGATTGGTTTGATTTTGATTTGATTTGAAATCCCAAGAGGTTTGATCTAAAGCTCCAAGAGAGATAGGGTGACGTCTGATGATGATGGAAGAATGAGAAATTGATTTAGAAATAAGAGGTTGATCTAATCATATTGCTCAAGAGTAACAAAGGCGCGATTGATGGGATACCTGGCCATGAAGTTGCAAATTTTGTTGTTGTACATGATGGCGTCAATTTTCTCATAATACTTGATTTTGTGCTTGATCGATTATGTAATGTGTTGATATTCCTTGGATTTGTGATTGGTTTCTCTCTATTCTCGATAAACTGGAGGAGTTGGAAGCTTAAACTTTTTGTGTTTCTTGGAATCGATCATGTCCTATAGCAAAAAATCTAAGTTTGAATAAGCAACTGAAGGTTTCAGGACAAATGATTTTAGGATCTTATAAAAGACCAAAATTTGAAGATTTTGGTAATAAGATCACTATTTTTAAGCGGAGATGGCAGTCTCAGACATAGACAATAATTTGAAACTGCGCAGATGACAAAACTGCACAGATGACGATCTGCGCAGATGGCAATTCCAGAGAGTAGACAATAGTCTGCAAACAGGACAGTGTTTTGGTGATTTGGAAAATTCTGATTTCAGTCTGATTTTTAGTGGATTTGTTCAATGACAAGAACCAGTTTCATCATAGTCAAACCAGAAAATAACAAGCATGTGTTTTGAAAGAAATCTAACAAGGGATAAAGCAACCTTGAAGGATACAAGCAAGTGTGACAAATGTGTTTGTTGAGGATTTCATTCGTGTTTTGGATTTGTCAATGTTCTTCAAGCACTTCAAACATAGTCTACCTAAGGAATTGGTTTAGCATGAAAATATTTTCTCATAAGGTTAGGCACACACACAAGAGCTAATCAAATTATGACCTTCACCAAGCACGCAATGGCTCCAGTCATGACATCATATTAGCTGATTCCAAACGCTCAGGGTGGCACGAATGTACGAGTGATCTTAGGGAAGTTGCTATCTTCCCTGTAAAAAAATTATCACCTTTCGAGGGTGTTTCAGGTAGCTTCTAAACCTAGAGTGTTTAGTAAGGGTCTCTGTTTGATTATATCATCTATGTCTGCGCAAGTGCAATTCAGGTGTATAGCCCCATAGAGCATCTTCACAAAAGTGGTCATCTAAACGTGATTTAGACCACTAGGCCATATGTTAGACGTGAGCTGAGTATAAGCTCAAATGCCAACCAATCCCGAGGCTTTGTCCCCAAAGAGTAAATTTGATTAACGTGAGTTGGAGTGGTGTGGCTTACACCTCATTCTCATGTGGGTCGTCCCAGGAGATTTTTTCCTCATCGACAAGCCCAACTAAAGAATCAACATAAAGCAATGGATTGGCGACAAGAGGGGCCTAGATTTATGATTTTATCATAAGGGGAAAAGAGCATAATCTCCTATCCAATATCATTTTCTCCAAAACACGTCAAACACTTGTTCTTTCCCAAAGATTTATTTTCCTAAAACAAAATAAGCATGTCTAGGTTTTTTTATCTTCCAAAAGAAAGAGAGCATACTCCCTAATGCTTATTTTTAGTCACACAAAAGATCTTCTAATTAATCTAGGTGCCTAAAAAAAAATTATGCTAAGAAGCACGATCGTTTGGTTGAAACTATAAGGCAACCTGCAAGCACAAATATGAGTAGTTTGAATATTTGTCTTCTTCAATGTCCTACAACACACAAAGTTAGTAGTTTGAAATTTTCTAATCTTCAGGAACAGTCCTGTAAAACCTCAAAAATGAATAGTAACACGAAAGTCTGACAAATGATGGGAAAAAACAATGAATCTGTACAGACACTAGTTACAGAGTGCAGACGGTGAAACAGTGCAGACAAAAAATAAATGCAGACGATAATTTAGAAAAAAGCATTAATTACCTGTCAAAAATGTTGAAAATGCACAAACGGTGATTGTAAGTCACAGACAATCAATCTTCAGAGACAACTGATTATCTATGTAGACAACAAAACATAGAGTCAAGTCAGCCAAAAAAATCCTTAACCAAATTTTTGTTTTTTTATAAATTTTGACAACATTTAACTCTCAAAAATTGATACCTTGTCAGAAACCCGAGAGTTAAAACTGCAAAAAAGCATTTAAAGCAAAGTTAAGCTAAGATTTATTTTGACCAGCGGAGACGATAATCTCAGAGTGCAAATGGCAGAACTGCACAGATGACAATCTGCGTAGACAACAGTCTGTAAACGGAAACGGTAATCTCGGAGCAGAGACGGCTCTGCGAAGTGCTTTTCTAGAATTACGGGAAAACGCAGAAATTTTGAATTTTTTTGAGAAATAAGGGACGTGGGTCCCACCAGGCATGCCAAAATGTGTATGCTGAAAACCTACCTTTTGGGATCATGCTAAGACATGTAAACATTAGAACACATAAATCATATCATCATATCAAAACATGATCAAAATAAAGCTTCCATCATAACCTTTGATGAGCCAAACAAGTGCACCCAAGCCTTGTTGATTTGCTCGTAGAGAGGAATGTGGGTGTGCTCTCCCAACACAATAAACTAAATCCCACTATGATTTAATGATGATTAAATGCAAGCTAATGAGTGTAATAAAGAGCTCAAGAATAAGTATGAGGAACTTGTCTCAAGCCCTCACCAAGATGATGATGCAAGTGCAAAGAAGTAAACTAAGATGTTATGCATGATTTAAGATTCATTGTCATTATCCTAGCATGTAATATCTAAATGATTCAAACTTGAAATGAACTAATATGCTAAATGCTTAAAGAAATCTAGAACTAAACTAGCATGATAACAATGCAAAAATAATGGATGCTTTGCTCTTGGCAAGAGCCTCTATTTATAGAGTTTTGGAGGGAAGGGAAGGGTTGGATGAGGTGGAGTACATGTGGAATCCACATAGATGCCACATAAAGGACACAAGGGGAAGAGGAAAATCCATGCAAAAAGTCAACACAAGCCTTTAAGGTTTGAGTGGCTCAAGGTTGCTCACACATGTGTGAGCAACTCTTGGGGAATGGAGTGGGGGACAAAAGGGTGACTACATTTAAGGAAGTTGGTGGCTTCCTTGGGAGGAGTTTCTCACAGGGATATGTAGGGTAGGATAGGAATAGAGTAGGTTTTTAGATAAGATTAATAGGTCTTTAGGATAGGCTTGGATTAATGATTCAAAATAGATTTGAATTTAATCTTGGTTTAGAGGAATATTAAAAATGTGAGGGAATAAATAAATTGAGATTTATTTAAAAGGAGATTTAATGGAAAAATGTATATAAATAAGATATAATACATTAAAGGGGGATAGTATTTAAATTAAATCTAAATACTATAGAAGGTGAATCATATTAAATAGATAGAAGAATATAAAAGATATAATTAACTAATTAAAATTAACTATAATGTTACAGGGATATTAATTAAATTAATATAAGGATGATTTTTGACATCTACAACAGTAGCTGGGCGAGGACCGAGTCGCAAAGTTATGAGTTCCTTTGAAGAAATCTAGGAAGAAGTGGGAAGTTAGATCTTTTCTTCCTCTATCCTGACATATCTTTCTTTCTTCACGAATGTCTTCTATTTTTCCGCTTTCTAGTTTCTAGATTTCCAAATAAATGACTTCGCCTTTTGTATAGTGTGAGAAGTTAGGATGTTTAGATGTTTTTCTTTAAATAAGCCTCACTCCTATGTGAGAAGGGGGGCATTATCAGTTATCATAATATGGTTTCATTATATTGTTTTACATTTTTACATGGATCTTTGAACTTTCCGTTTCAATTAATAGAAAATGAAGTGTTGAGATCTAGTTAAGTATAATTGAGTTTGGATACTCACCCAAGGGGGCCCACTTGGTGAGGAATTCATGTTAGTTAGAATCATTGTATATAGTTTTGTTTTCCTTCATCTTGTTATCGTAATTCTGGTGTTAACATAGTTCCTGCAGCCAAAGTTGCAGGATAGACTGTTGCTTCCGGCAGCCAAAGTGGCAGAACCATTGAGACATTATAGTTGTGTTTTCAAGTCTTTGCATTCCTTCATCACCTTTACTTCCCCATTTCTTTCTAGTATTTGTTTCCTATAGCAATAGACTAGTTTTCCCTTTCCAGCAATTTATTTCCTGCAACCATAAACTAGTTTCCTTTTCAAGCAACTTGTTTCTTACAGCCATAGTGTGATCTGAGAAAAATCCTTGGTGCATATATCTTGCTGACCCGTTTCAAGTACTATGTCCCTAGGTTGATAAATTAAATGAGTTTTTACAAGGAGGATAGATACTCGGTAGGATGTCCAATCTATGAGTCTTGGTGAAAGCCTAGTTTTTTATTCCTTTAATAGAACTGATCAGTGGGCTGCAAAAAAGACAAAAAATATAGACATGTGGTGTGAGATGCATAAGTCCCCAACCCATAATACAAAGGATTGTTGAAGTATTAAAAATATCATGACAGAAATACGAGGAGAGGAAGTTGAATTTAAATCATCACCAATAGATACTTCTGAGAAAAAGGAGAATTATTCTTTCATAGAAACAAACCCATATGTCATAGTTGCAACTGCTAAAGTACTGCATCGTGAAGATGAAGAGATACTTTTTCATTCACAAATATGGATTGATGGAAAGCCTCTACATTTTATTGTTGATAGTGGGAGCCAAAAGAATTTAATATCTAGGGAGACAGTCAAAAGATTGAATTTTAAAGTGACAAGACACCCACAACCATACTCTATGAGATGGGTAAACGAGGTAAAAGATATTCAAATAAATCAATGGTGTTGTCTTCCATATTCAATCAAGCCTTTCAAGGATGAAGTGATATGTGATGTAGCACCACTAGATGTATGTGATGTCATGATGGGGCAACCTTACATGTATCACAGGCATGGAGTGTATGAATCCAGGCCACTTAGTGTTACAATAAAGCTTGGTGGGAAGAGGTATCGTATACCATAGGTATGTCCAACACAAATTGCTTCTTTAATTAGTTCTAAACAATGTAAACATTTGATTGCTCAAACTGGAGATTTTGTTCTGCTCATGGTTCACCTTGAACAAACAAAGTCAGTTCTCCTTAATACACATGCTAAGGTAGCCATAACAAAAAATCAAAAAAATCAGATGGATAAATTTTGAAAGAATATAATAGTGTGTTTAGATCACCCATGGGAGCTCCAACACACTGTTAAGTCAAGCACTCTACTTATTTAATCCCAGACACACCACTACCACATGAGCCAATATATAGAAGGTCAATTTGAAGAATGGTGAAATCAAGAGATGAATTCAAGAGTTGATTCAGAAAGAACATATTTGCCTAAGTGCTTCACATGTGGTAGTCCAATTGTTGCTGCTAAAAAGAAAGATGGGACATGGAGACTTTGTATTGATTATAGGGCATTGAACAAAATTAGTGTGAAAAATAGATATCCAATCCCTCGAATTGATGATTTGTAGGACCAACTTAGGGGTGCTAAGTTCTTTACAAAAATTGACTTGAAATCTGGATATCACCAAGTACCAATTGATCCAACAGATGTGTGGAAGATTGCATTTAAATCTAAGGAAGGTTTGTTTGAATGGTTGGTTATGCCTTTTGGCCTAACAAATGGCCCAACAATATTTATAATGTTGATGAATGATGTTGTTAGACCATTTATTGATTCTTTTGTGGTTGTTTATATGGATGACATACTCATCTTTAGCAAGACTTGGTTTGAGCATTTGCAACATGTTGAACAAGTGCTTTCAACTCTATAACAACACAAACTTTATGCCAACATTGAGAAGTGCTATTTTGGTATGTAGAGTATTCAATACTTAGGGTATATATCATTGATACTTAGGGTGTTCATGTTGACCTAGTAAAGATTCAAATAATTTGAGATTGGTCATCTCCTAAGACTTTCACAGAGATTCGCAGCTTCTTGGGCTTAGCCAACTTCTATCACAAATTTGTTTTTGGTTTCTCACAAATATCATGGCCTCTCAATCAATCACTAAGGGGTGGAGCACAAGAAAAATTTCAGTGGATAGAGGCAAAGCAACAAGCATTTGAGGAGTTAAAGAAAAGATTATGTTAAACACAAGTAATGGTCCTCCCAGATCTGCAACAATCATTCGAGATAGAAACTAATGCATCTGATTATGCTATTGGTGCAGTAATCATGCAACATGGGCATAATGTTGCCTATCGCAGTGAAACTTTTTCTAATATAGTACATAGGTACCCCACCTATGATAAGGAGTTGTATGTTATTGTTCAGACCTGCAAACAATGGAAACATTATATAATGGGAAAGGAAACTATTATACATACAGACCATAAACCTCTTCAATTCTCACAAACACAAGGGAAGTTGCAAAATGATAGACATCAAAGGTGGTCAAATTATCTACAACAATTTCACCTCAATATTTTTCATAAAAAAAGAAGCAGTAACAAAGTGGCAGATTGTTTGAGTAGGCCTCCAATTTCAAGTTTGACAATGGTGTTGGATTCACGTGGTCATCAATCATCCACATGGGAACAACTATATGGCATTGAACCTAATTTTTCTAACATCTATAGTAATTTGGCGGAAGGAAAGTGTGTCTCTGATTTTCACTTGTAGCATGGGTTACTTTTCCATGTTGATAATATATGTGTACCCACCGAGGAATGAAAGAAAATGATATGGGAAGCTCACTACAACCATGTTGCAAGACATTTTGGTATTGGTAAGACTATTGTTATTCTTCAAAAATATTTCTATTGACAAAAAATGAAGCAGGATATCATTTCATATATACAAGCTTGTGCAATTGCAAAGCCATCAAACCATAAGTTGGGTCTATACTTACCATTACCTATTCCTGATAAGCCATGGTGGTCTATTTCAATGGATTTTATGTTTGGGCTTCCAACTACCAGGCAGGGGCATGATTGTGTATATGTTGTGGTAGATAGGTTTTCTAAAATAGCTATCATTGTAGCATGTAAAAAGATGATTGTTGCAGAAGAGACTACCAAGTTATTATTTGAACATGTTTGGGTTCATTTTGGTTTGCCAAAAAGCATTGTTTCTGATAGGTATAGTAGGTTCATCAACAAATTTTGGTCTGCACTATGGGCTAAAATGGACACAAAGTTGACAAATTCCACAATATTCCATCCCCAAATAGATGGGCAAACAAAAGTGGTGAATCGAATCATCATTCATATCTTACAAATGTATCATTTAAAACATCCTCACACATGGGATGAAAGCTTACCCTATGTGCAACACAGATAGAGCCATGCACTCCATAGTACTACAGGGCATAGTCCATTTGAGGTTTGGCTTGGGTATCAACTATTGGCACATATGGATGTAGCACTACTAATTTTGTAATATAGTCTATCAAATGCTGACAAGGAGGTAGATAAAGCATAAAAATTCACTGATAACATTAGACACCTACATCAACAAGTTCATGAGATTTTGGAACAGAGTAATAAGAAGTATAAGGAAAGGCATGATAAACATAGAACTCCTCATCACTTTCAGATTGGTGACAAGGTATGGTTACATCTTCAGAAAGAGCGCCTTCACAGACCAAACATGAAGCTTCATCCTCTTTATTATGGCTCGTATACTATTGTGAAGCAAGTTGGTGAGAATGATTGTAACGCCCCACCATGGAACCAGCTAGAATAAAACATGTTACTAAGTTTGTAGAACAATTTTTTTTAAAGAGTTACAAGTAAAAAAGAATAACAATGCGGAAACAATATAACATAAGACAATACATACTCATAAATGCAACTCATTTATAGATTACAAATACCGAGGGTTCTATGACGTAGAATTGCATAAGTTGACTAATCTACTAAAATAAATTAAATAATACACATCTTCACATAATGCAAATGAATAACAATAAATTCATCTCATAAATGAAATCTAGATACAAATGATATCATAATGATCCAACATCCACTACACAAGTCACAGGGTATGTGACAAAACTCAATATGAAGTATAATACAATAATCCAAGAATGTCACAACTGATACAATGATACAAGAATACAAGATATGAAAGACAAGAGAAATTTTTCAACGACAAAGAACAAGAAGGTGCAACTGCAACAAGGACAATCTAAGAAACATTCATGAATGTCAGATCTCAATGGTAATAAGAATCACTACCACCCAACCTTGTGGAACCAAAGGTCCACTCCCACTGTGTTGTGGAGATAACAACATGCCCCACTCGGATAACAAAACCAAAGAAAGAAGTGACAACTAAGCAAAGGGATCCTGATAGCTCTCTAACTCCAGGTGTGCTACACATACTGCAAGGTAAGACTCACTAATCCAGAAGCAATCGAAACATGTAGGAAATCTAAGCTGTATAAAGGGAGGTGTCATCATATACGTCTAACCCTTAAGTTTCATCCTAGCAACCTCTCTGGGCCCCGACACTTAAGAGACCATACATGGTATCAATGAATTCTCAAACACATGAAGTCACTAACTATGCTAGACACACCTCGGAAGGCAGAAAGCATCATCTCATCCTCCATCTTAGCCTATACTAACGCTCAAGCATGGGAAAGGAACCTTATCTTATTAATTCATTTTAAACCCCATTAATATATTATGTTATCACTTGTTTAAGATTACTTACAATAAGAAATCTTGGCTGCCACGTGTGGGTCCTGACACTTATTGCAAGCCACTTCTCTTCTATGCTCCTAGATAACCTACCCTAATGCTCCAACCAAAAGAACCAAGAGAAAGCAAAACCAAGACCATAAAGACTTTTCATAAAACATTAAAATATGAAATTCATCAATGAAACATGTTGGAACATAATAAAGAATAATACATCCTATACAAGAATCCAGACTGTCCATCCCATACTAGACATCTCAATAACACAATCACCAAAATCTCATAATCTCATATCACAAAATCAATGATCCTCAACAGCATCAAAAACATCTCTCTCCAACATGGAGTAACTCATAATAAAAAGATAGCGTCACTCAAAACATTGAACCATCATAGTAGAAGAAACAAGGTGACCAAGTTAATTAGGACTCAACACAAAAGTGGTAGTCACCTTTTCGTGGTTAAATAACAGAATGATCAAAGACTCAGAGAACACACAACAAGAAACCGATGAATACAAATCGACACAAGAACCAATCCATGATATAAGAATGGTTATAAATACTCCACAATATGTACCCAAAGAGAAAAAGGCATGAAATCATTAGATAGTACAATTCCAAAGACAAAACCCACCTAGGGTAACAACCTACCCACACTGACACTTAACAACACCAAGATCACATGAAATAAGGCATGCATACATTTGACATATTATTTAACTCCATTTGTATAACATCACTATATTTATTAAAATACTCTTAAGTCATAAACGGCTTAGATAATAACATAAAGTACACACATGGAACATATATAGTATTTTAGTGAATTTCTATGATCTTTAAAATTAAATTATAAATTGATTAGATTAGTCATATTAATTATTTAATAATTTTTAAATTGATTTTTTTTTAATTAATAATACTTATTAACAATTTTAACTTTATAACAGTGAGTTTTTATGTAATCTCATATGAAATGATATAGATCTGAAACTTATATAGATGGAAAGATAATTTAAGTTTACATATTTTTCATTCTCTCCAGTCCTAAAGATAAGGTCATTTAAATTATGTAAAAAGTAAATCTCTATAACAACCCTATTCGGAAATGAAGGTTACTAGTTGGGTAAAAAGACCATAACTTTGTTTTGAACCATTGGATCATCATAAAAATTAGGGAACAGATTCATAACAGTATTATGTAAAATCTCACTGAAGAGATTTTCCTAATTATGTATTTATAAAAAGTTATGGATGAATTTTTTTCAGGCTCTAATTGAAAATCAAGCTCAAATAGGCCTAATTTCACTATAATAGCCAATATTTGACCCTTTCCATACAAAGGAACCCTATTTTAATATATGTTAACTAAAACCCAAATGGGTATCTTAAAGTGTCTTTATATTTTTAAGGTGACATCTAAAATGAAAATTATTCCCTACCCTGACTCTTCACAACCCTAATAAAAAAAGTATGTTTTCAAACCCATATCCTTACATACAGATATCTATAATACACATAGCTCATAATAAAAGATTCCTCCGTAAAATTTAAACTTGTGAAACTAAATTTGTACAATTTGGTAAACCTTAATGGATATACAACACAACTGTATCCTTTTTTAAATCATTCTCTCCTAGGGTTTCCATACAAACTCTCACAGAATACCAGACATGCCATAAACATAACTCACAAGAACACCATAATCATATGTATAAATTTTTAGAAATCAAAAGTACATTAACACAAAATCAAATCACAATTAAACAAGCACGGAGAAAACAATATTTCTAATAGAAACTGCAAAAAGACTCAGAAACTCCTACCTTGAAAATGATAGGTAGACTTGCTAAGAAGGAGAAGAAGAAAAAGAACCAAAAAGCAGACTTCTCTCCCAACCTCTAAAAATATATTCTTAACTTTAAAATCTCGATGCAAAACCTGTAATCCTATCTCCTAAAATTTATGTTTTGAAAAATCTCTGTCCTCCCTTTCCAAATGGCCAAAAATACTCTAATAAAATAAAAAAAATTCAACTAGGGTTTCTAGGACAACTTCCTAACAAACTTAACCCTGAAAAAACAAAAAAACAAGAATTGTTTTCTTCTTATTTTTTTAAATAAAATCAATTTACTAATTTATTTATTAAAAAAAAATTTAAAAAATTTAAAAAAATACACAATTTCTTTTCTCTTTCTTCTTTTAATATTAAATAAATAAGTATTATTTATTTATTTATTTTCTTTTTCCAGATTAAGTATTATATCTATATATATTATAAATAAATAAATATCATTTCTTTCTTTTCTTCTCTCTCTCTTTTTTTTAATTTTTAAATTAAAGAATTAATTCTCCACAAAATTCAAATTTTAATTAGAATTAAAACTAAATTTATTATTATTATTTAAATGCAATTACATTGGATATTATTATTTTAATTAGGAATAATATTTGTAACATATTAATAATTTATTTATATTAAATATACCTTTTAATTTCTATTTAGACATAATATTTAATTAAATCTTCAAACTTTATCTTTAGACTTTTAATTAAGTACCTTTTAATAAATACATGTATTTAATTAATCTATATTAATTAAATATTTAAATATTTAATATTTTATTATTCTTAGAAGGTGAACAATTATTTAAACTTTATAACTAACCTTTAATTACTCTTTTACTTACATCACGACAAAATACCACATTGACCTTCATGCATGGATACTGAAAACTAACCAAATCAAAATACAGAAAAGATGCAACAACATAAGCATGCTCAAACAAGGGTTCGCGAATTCACGTCACCTCGACAAATTCAAAGAAGGTAGTCAACCAGATACTTGTCCACTATTTCAAGACAAATGAGGGATTATGTTAGGGTTTAGGCCTGAATGTTATCTCTCCGATACCTGCAAACCTACATCACAAAGTTGAGCATGTTCATAATATAAACAACAGACAATGATAGGGATCAATCGATCGTGTGGATCTCGCAATGCAAGTAACTACGTCTCCATCGTCTACCACATCACACACATCATACAGAAATGTAAGATAGACACACCACACATCAATATAAAACATATATGCTAACCATAGACATGCAAGTATGGGGTCAATAAAATCATCCTAACACATGCATAATCATCATGAAAATAACCAAAATATTTTGGCATCAAGATTGAAAATTAAATTATGGGTGGGCACTACAATGCTTTTGAACTTAATTTGCCATACTTTTTGGGACTGCATCCATTTTTCAATGTGGAAATGTTGAGACCCTATTTTCCTCCTTTGTTGGATATTTCCCAAGCTACTGAACACATTCAAGCTACATAATTATCTACTACTATTCCAGTCTAGTGTGACCATGTTACTGAAGTCATTTTAAAGACTTTGAGAAATCACAACATTCCTCTTTATCGGGTGGTTCGAGCTGGTCAACATCCCCATCAAGGCCATTAGTTAACTAAGGAACAAATTGAAGCACAATTTCCTCATTTGTTGCAGCAGATTAGTGCAATGGGGTCCATTGCCTCTCAAGGGGGAGGAATGATCAGGAAGGAATTGGGAAAATACTGAAATCTAATTTTTTAGTATTTTCTATGTCTCAGTAAACTACATTTTTGAAGGTTTTCGGGGCATTTTTGGGCCTATATCACATACATCAAGTTCTATAATTTTTTATTATCTTTCCAACTAAGTAAACAGTTCGCAAATCAGAGCTAGGACTAGAAAGTTATGCCTTCTCCAAGTGGGCCTAAATTTTTATATAGTTTTTTTGAAATTTTTGGTAGTTTTAATAAGTTTATTTGTAATAAACATTATGAGAACTCTTCATTTAGTTTCCAAGGGATTCTAGTGACCCTTGCGATCCATCATGTTTGTATAAACTCCAATTTCGAATAGAATGGATTGCTTTTTGGCTTGCAATTCTATTGTTAGTCTTCTGATTTTTATATTGAACTTGACAATGCCGCAAGTATCACACTAGGTATTGTAATATGATTCATAATTCAGATCAAAATATCACCAAGAAATGTGATGGATATTGATGTTCTTCTTTGTTACTACAAAAACCCACCAATGTATCATTTTTTGTTGCGCACCTAACATAAATTTTCACAACAATTTCATCTTTAGCAAGGTACACAGGAATTAGACCATCTATACCATGTTTGGTTTTATAAGAAGCATACACTTTTCCTACTACCTAAAAAATGTAGTTGTTCCCCCTTGGGATGTAAGCCAATGACTTTCTAACTTGCCTTAAAGTTGTAGAAATTGAAAGACCATTGAGATTCAAGCTAATAAAGGAGTATTTCTTGACTTGTGTTTGTAGGCGTCCAAAATTGTCCTTTATAAATTTATTAAATTCACATTAACATACGCTCGTAATTAATTGAATCTTTATTTAATTAATTACCTAATCCATATAATATATTTTTTTTTATTGGTAATATTTTAGTATATTTATTGATATAGAAAACATGATTACAGTTCAAGTGTGTCTAATTGAGTATCCTGCTACAGACTAACATTAGGGTGGAATGTTACATCACTCGCCTGACTATTATGCCACCGACATTACAAACCCCATGAGAGTTATAGTTCAAACCAACAATTAACCTTCTAC
The DNA here is from genome assembly GCA_018584345.1 of Thuja plicata. NCBI lineage: Eukaryota > Viridiplantae > Streptophyta > Pinopsida > Cupressales > Cupressaceae > Thuja > Thuja plicata. The sequence continues at coordinate 1,335,735 of MU227483.1, forward strand.
ATTGGGGGCAAAAACAAACCAGCAAAAGTATTGGGGGGGGGGGGCTGTAATACTCCGCCCACCACCATCAAAATATCCACCACCTTGGTGGTTTAGGTCTTCAAAACACAACAATAAAGCATGCATAAAGTGGGGGAGGGGGAGCTGTTGTGCTCCGCCCACCTCCAAAAAAGCAACCACCACCTTGGCGCTGAAGGACTTCAAAACTCAAAACAAAAGCAATGGTGGAATGATAGACTAGCCCTGGGATTAGCAGCAAGCCCTTAGGCACTTCAAAAAATGGAGCTCCACATTATATTAGTCTCCTTTATAAAAAAATGCACCTCACCGTGAGGCTCTATTTAGCACACGCTCTGCATTCTGCGTTTGACCCCTGCAGTCCTCCTCTTCCTAGGAATAGCTGGCATCTAGACGTCTAAAGCATCCCCAGGTGGGGAAGACATTCTTGGGTAACTTCCTTGATTGACTCCCAGCCTATGAAACAATCCATTTTGTAGTCATCTTTGTTCACTCCCTAGTGCCAGCGGATGAAAGGAATGAGTCCTTGCACCCGTGCTTGATCTTCATCCGCGATGCATTCAGTGATATTGAAGCTGACTCCTAGCCATGCCCACTCAAGAAATGAGTCCATGCCCTCAAGAACATCTTCGTAGAAGAGTTCATTTAAAACCCTGCAAGCCTCATCATGGTCCACTTCAAGCTCCAGCGCCCACGCCAAGAGCATAGACAGAATGTCTATATTTAACCTCCCTCTGTGATTGGCCTCCAAAAATTTAGGCCCCAGTGTGTCCAAGACTGCTTCTTCAAGCACCTTCGAAGACTAGCACAAAATTCTTTTTATTCTGTCCGCCTCTATCGCCAAGAAGAAGCCCTTCTTTTGTTTGAATTTCCCAGGTTTCAAAGTCAAATTGGCTTCCATGGTTATGGTCAATCTAAATTTTAACAAGATCTAAACAAAATAATAAACTTGAAGGAAGGATAGATCAGGTGTTAGGAAGGAATGAAGGAATGAGCATATATATTATAGAAAGGCATTTATTGATGAGCTCATTAGCTCTGCAAACCCGTCCCATCTACATCCCACAAACATAAAGAAGCCTGCCATTTCATATGGTTTTAAGTATGTAAACCTTTGCGGAAGTGGCGATCACACGTGTAGGATGTAGAGGCGTCTAGAACATCAATTTTTGAAGAGGTTATGTCACCATGTTATAATTGATCATTAATATGATCTGCAAGAAAGTTTCTAATTCCTGCCACCACTGTCCAGAAATATTATCCCATGGTTAAAGCAGATGCCTATGACATCATGTGATGTGCGAACATCCCATCAGCATTCCCAAACATCATTAAAACTTTCTGCCAAGTTACAAATGTTGATATTTGTGACTTGTCGCCTGGCATATGAAAATTAGCTGCCCAATTAGAAAGTTTGTCAGCTTCTATGTTGCCATCATGTCTAATGTGGGAGATTTTAAATTTGGAAAATTTGCTTAATAGAAATGAGCTATGTTTGATATAAGCTTGAAGATGCCACACCCAGATGTGTGATTTTTGAATAGCTCCCACAATGATCGCCGAGTCTCCTTCTAGATGAAGGTTTTTAATGCCAAGCTTAAGTCCTAGCTTAATCCCTAATAACGCAGCTTGCACTTCGGCCAAGTTGTTAGTCCTGTTGATTAATCTTTTGGCTTCAAAGGCAAGAATGTTACCAAAATAGTCCCTCGCAATGGCTCCTACTCCAGAGACACCAGGGTTGCCTCGTGAGGCCCCATCAAAATTAATCTTGGTCTAGTTCTTATCTGGAGGTTCCCACTTAACTCTGATCTTCTTACTATTGGCTAGATGCCTCAGGCAGTCACCCCATGATCTAATTTTGATGCCCGACCAGTTGTTTTGGATCCCTCTGTCTGACTTGGTAAAAGGACATTTCATGGGTTTCTTGCTTACTGAGCTTGTCATGATTTCTTTAATTGAAGAATTTATTCTCCCCATGATTCTGGTGACTGATTCCTTTTGATCCCTAAAAATTCTTCAGTTTCTTTCCTTCCATATCTCCCATAGCAATACCGAGGGACATATCTCCCAGATTGCATCCAGTCGAGAACTATATGGTTTATAAGGCTAGCTAATCAGGATGTCTCTGAGGGTGTAGCATAGTGGGCCTTGCCATCCTAGTTTGTGTTGGATCATTTCCCAGCATGCATGAGCCAGTTTAAAATTTACCAAAAGATGGTCAACATCCTCCTCTGCTTCTTCGCACATTATGCATTTAGTGGGTCCCGCCATTCCTAAATGCTTCCTTCTCTCCCCTGTCAGGATCCTACCTCTGACTGCTAGCCAAGTAAAGACCCCAGCCTTGGGAAGGTAGTGTTTACTCCAGCATAGTGTTACTGGCCATTGTTCCTCCCTATCTATTTTTTCTAGGATTTGGTAGCCCAGTTTTACAGAGTATTCCCCTTTTTTTGCCGCACACCATATAATGTTGTCTTGTCCAGAAGTGATAAGTGTATGCACCCTAAAATGGTCATTATTTTATCATTTTATCAATTTATCAAATTTCCTGAATCAATGTTTTGGAACATTTTCAATTCAAATTAATTTCCTTGATCAAATTGGAATTAATTCAATTATTCAATTATTTCAATATTTCCTAAGGTTTGATCATTTTTATTTAATTAAAAATTTAATCTCCCTTTTAATTAAATTTCTCTTATTTAATTAAATTCAATTCCTCCCATTTAATTAAATAAAATTCTTCTAATTTATTTAACTGAAAGAAAACCCCTCTTTTAATTAAATAAATAAAAATCCCCACTTAAAGCACTTTATTTGTT
>MU227483.1:1351802-1393155 GCA_018584345.1 Thuja plicata
TCTTCTTGTCTCATTCTTCTTGCATTCATGGCTTCTCATATAGATTAGAATCATGTTTATTTCCTTAGATTAATATTGCATTTGTATTTCCTTTCATAGATTTAGCCATGCATTGTTATCATTTAGACTAATTTCATTTCAAGCATTTCAATCATATAGAGTAGATCTCATTTTCATGCATTTGAATCTCTCGTTTCATGGTGTACTTTCATAGGCACAACTAGGTCAATCTGAGGGCCTCTATTTCATATTTTTACACTCCATGACTAGAGAGCTATGGATCGATATTTGAGGCCTCATTCTTGAGCAACCTTGAATGGAATGATTCATAGAAGTGTGTCAACATTTATGCACACAATAAGTAGTTGTCTGCCTTTGAGTAAATCATTCATAACCCTTTTCTGTTGTGCTGAAATGTTTTCAAGATCAACAAATTTCCATCTCCAGTCTATTCCATGCCCTTCCTCAAAAGATACTATGTAGTCAGCAATATGTTCTCCCCATTTGCTGGTGAAGTAATTACGAAGGTCATGGAGATCTTCACCATTATTTTTTAAGACTGGAAGGCCAGACCAGGAATCATCCCAGAATTTTGCTATCTGGCCAATGCCAACATTCCAAGATATATGATCAGTGATGACTGATCTACAAGAGAGTAGGAAATTCCACATTGCAGAACCTCGGGGTGGATTTCTGATAGTGAGAATATGATTATCATCCCGGTTGTTAAGATATTTTGCCTTGAGTAAACGCACCCACATGCTGTTTGGTTTGTTTTGAATATCCCAAATTAGCTTGGTGCCCAGAGTTGTGTTCATTAACTTCCAGTCTCTGATTCCCACCCCTCCATCTTGCTTGGGTTTGAAGATCTTGTCCCAAGCAAGGAGGGGAATCTTTTCCTCCTACCCAGAAACGCTCCAAAAGAATTTCCGCATTCCTTTGCCTATTTTGTTGATGATGGTGGTAGGAAGTTTAAGATAGAACATTGGGAAGACTGACATTGTAGATATAACAGACTTTAGCATGAGAATCCGGCCAGCCGAAGAGAGCCACTTTCCCTTCCAACCATTCAATTTATTGGAGATTGCAGCACTTAGATCTTTCCAAATGATAGCTTTGCCTGCACCTTCAAAGAGGGGGATCCCCAGATATTTGGAAGGAAGAGTGCCTTTCCTCATGCCAAGCACCTTGCATATCTCTCTTTGGCACTGAGGGGAAGTGTTGAATAAATATATTTCTTACTTATGTTAATTGAATCATTGGCCCGAGGCATCAGCATAAGAGTCAAGAGTTGTCTTCATGACATGAGCTTCTCGACTAGAGGCTTCCCCCCCGAAAAGGGTATCATATGTGAACTACAGATGTGAGAGGGCCAGTTCTCCTACTGCCACCATAATGCCTTTCCAGGAGCCTGAATCTCTTTTTCTCTTGATAAGCCTGCCAAGGGCCTCTGTCATGATGATGAATAGGAAGGGGGATAGAGGGTCCCCTTGTCTGATGCCTTTACATGTTTTAAAGAATCCTTGTGGGTTTCCATTGACTAAAATGGATATCCATACATTGTTAAGGCAACCATTTATCCAATCAACCCACTCCATGGAGAACCCAAATTTCCTCAACATTTTAAGCAGAAAAACCCTATCGACTTCATCATAGGCTTTTCGGATGTCAAGTTTGACCAACATTCTATCCGTTTTGGTCTGTCTGACAGTGTGAATGGCCTTGTGTGCCACAATGATGCCTTCATAAATAGAGCGATTGGGTGTGAAGCCACTTTGTTCTGCTAAGATGATTGAACTCAGGATAGTTTTTAATCTGTTTGCAATAGTTTTAGATATGATTTTGTAGAGAACGTTGCATAAGGCAATCGGCCTATAATCGCTGAATTTAGAGGCATCAGATTTTTTAGGGATCAAGGATATGAGCATGTTATTCAAGTCCTTCAATATGAATTTACCTTTATGGGCCTCCTCTGCTACCTCCCAGACCTCTTGTCCAACAATTTCCCAGAAGTGTTGGAAGAAAAGGGCCGTGAAGCCATTAGGACCTGGGGCCTTGTCACTCCCCATTCTGAAAAGAGCATTCTTGACCTCCCCCAAAGTGGTAGGTTTAAGTAGAAAGTCATTGTGGGCTGGAGTAATGCAGTTTGGAATTGTGCTGAATATGTCAGCCATAAGAGAAGTTTCCTCTCTATTTATACAGAGTATGTTTGAAAAGTATCTAACTACCTCTCTCTTGATATCCTATTCCTCTTCTAATATTCCACCATGCTAGTTCTTGATGGAGAAAATTTAATTACCATCTCTTTTGACCTTGCCAGAATTGTGAAAAAACTTAGTGTTATGATCCCCATCCTTAAGCCATAGCTCCCTGGATTTTTGCCTCCAGTAAATCTCCTCTCTAGCTAGGATTTCTACATAGTCTTGTTTCAGAGCCTATTCTTTTATGAATTTAGTGTTTGTCATACCTTGGCTAATGATGAGCTCATTCAGACTCTTAAGTTCCTCCTCTATTTTGAACTTCTCCATGAAAATGTTTTTGAAGCATTCCATGTTCCATATTTTTAGCTTTTATTTAATAAACTGTAGCTTTTTAGTGAATTGGAAAGCTTTGTTGCCACCCCTGAGAGGGGCCCCAACCCACCATAGTTTGATCAAATCATCAAAGTCATCAACCTTAAGCCACATGGCTTCAAATTTGAAGGGACATCGCTCCGGAGCCATGTCATCCTAAATTCTCATCCCGATGGGGAAGTGATCAAATCCTGTGATAGTAAGGATCTCAGCTGTTGAAATCCAATCCACGGCTGCCCAGTCTCCACCAATGAGGAATTAGTCTAGTTTTTCAGTGATGTTATTGAATTTTAGCCTGCGATTTGTCCATGTGAAATCACCCCCTTTCAGATTCATCTCCACAAGCCCATTATCTTGAATGAAGTCATTGAAGTCTGCCTGGCTCTGCCCTGCCCATCCCCACCCTCCTTTCTTATCTTCTGGAGGGAGGATGGCATTGAAGTCCCCCCCAAAATGAAAGTTCATTCGAAAGGTTCTTGAGAATGGTGGTTATTTCTCTCCATAGTTTAAGCTTAAGGGCATTGTTACTGGGTCCATATATGTTGATAATGTTGATCCTTCTGAGAAGCTATTTTGAGTCTGCCTTAGCCCACACCCAGGATTTGTTGTGTTGAATGATCTCTAGATGCATAGATTCTTCCTTCCAAAGAAGTCCCAGCCCTCTGGAGGCCCCTTCAGCCTCTATAAAGAAGCACTTCCATCTTGGGAATCTTGCTGCAAATAGTTTAGTGTCCTCCTTCTTGAGTTTGGTCTCTTGGATGAAAACTATTTCAGGCTTCACCTGATCAAAGCACCGTTTGATCAGTCAGCATTTGTCAGAGGCATTGCAGGCCCTGACATTCTAGGATAGGAGTTTTATTGCGCCTAGAAAAAGGCATTGCCTTTTCCCGATCTCAATTTGTGTTGGCCATTCGCATTTGCAGCCTTGGCGAGCCTCATCTTGAGAGTGCTTGCACCCCTCTTCTTTCTTTCTCCTAGGACAACTTTGTCTAGGAATGATTCTGATTGTGCAATAGTTCTGACATCCATGACATCTAGCTGGTCCAAGAGCCCTAGAAAGTCTTCTGTGTCTGCCTCTTCTTCATCTCTGCTGGCGAAAGAATGCACGGTGTTGTCCCCACTATCTCGGGTTCCCTCAAAGGAATCACCCAGGTTTCTGATGGGTGAAATGGGGATATCTTTAATGAGGGTTCCCATGTTGTCCATCCATGTTTCCAGGACATATTCCTTGTCTTCCTCTGATCTTGCCTCAATTAGATCTACTCTGATATTGGCTTCCTTGTCTGGGACTTGGGGTCATGGGGTATTTGATAGTGAATCCATGATTCCCACTGGGCTATTTTCCTTTTGAAGATGAGTGATGTCGTTATCATACTTTGGGTCCCAATCTTTCCCAATCTAAAGATCAGCATTATCATAGCCCAGACCCGCTAGACATTTGAAGTGAAGATCTTCTATGTTTTCAAGTATGGCATTTGCACCATTATGGGATTGTGAAGGCATATCCCTAGATGGATCCTTAGCAAGATTGACATGATTGTTAATGTCCTTTGGAGGGGATCCCTTCTGGCATTGATGGTGGGAGTTTTCTTTGAAAATTACACCCACTATGTCCGTGAGAGAGAGATCATGGATCTTGGTTCCCTTACTCGATCCCGCCATCATATTTTGGTTAGGGGATCTATGCATTTTAGTGGTTGTGACTGCCCCATTGATCTGAGGTGTTTGGATTGTAGCTCTGTCACTTAAAAGTTCTTCCCAGACAATGCAGAGTCACTTGTCTTTGCCTGTGTCCCTAACAACATTAATTTCTTCATCTTCCTGACTGGTTTTCTCAATCGGTTGTTTCCACACCCCAGAGCTTGATTTGAGCTCGAGAAATTCTGGGAGGGGGCGCGATTCACTCCATGAGATCAGGATCTTTGAATATGTGGAAAGATCATTCTTATTAAAGGCTTCCCCCCAATCCAAGAATTTCCCCATTGTGTTACCCATCATGGTTAGGGTTTCAATGTTCCAATATTCCTAAGGGAGATTTTTGAGATTTATCCACACAGGGATATCTACCAGGGTTTGGCAAGAAGGATCAAATTTTGAAACCCAGTCTTTAATAAAAAGACCTAGACCTTCCAAGAAATGAGGTCTGGAATGGATGGTCTCCATCTTGGTTTCTTGAGTGGGGCATGTCATGAGATAGAAGCCATTCTGAAGGGTTTTCAGGGTGCTATTTGGGCTAACATTTCTAAACACTCAGCCTTTAATTTTTTCATAAGTTGGCCAAGAACCCGACCATTTTAAAAAGAAGGCTTTGAATTTTAAGAAGTCAAAATTGTTAATCCAATCCCTATTCTGAATGAGTAGAGACGGGTTTGCAAGAGGAGATTTATTGTGGGTTACCTCTTTTGCATTGTTATTTTGATCCACTTGTTTGGGTCTCCACATTCACTTTTTAATGTCCCTGAAACTTGCAGGTGCCACCTGAAGTCCTCCTCTCCCAGCATTGTTTTTGTTGGAAGAGCAGTAGCCTGCCCTGAAGCTCTCCGGATCCTACCAAGATCTGGATGATTGTTGTTGGTGTCGAGGATGAAACTATTGAGATTTGTGATTGAATGGCCATCTCCTGAAGGTCTGTCCCTGATAGTCCAAACCCGAATGTCATCTGAAGACCTTGTTTGGAAAATGTGACTGTTGCCTTCCTTGCTCCATGATCACTGATTAGGTTTCTACCTATTAATCCATATAATATAATTAAATTAAGTAATAATATTACATTACTTTCTCCTCTAACTTTATAATATAATTAATTTTAATCAATTATTTGTATTGTCCCCCTTTAGCTTAATGATGAAATTAATTTTAATTAATTAATTACATTGTTCCCCTATCCTATAATCAAATTATTTTATTATTATCTGATGACACATTTTGCCATTAGTATGCAAAGGGAAAACACTTTTTGAACTGTCGGTAACAATTGCACTTGAAATATAGGTTTCAATACAAACTGAAAGTACAAGTAACAAAGGTCACCGAAAGCATTAAGTTCAAGAGAAACTCGATGACACAGTTTTACAGTACAACCAAAAATGCTGAAGAGGAAACTGACGAGCAGATTACAATGTAAACTGACACAGTAGAAAAGAGAGGAACCCGACAGAGCAAGGGAACCCAAGAGACAGTTTATAGAAGGAACACAGACAAACTTTCAGAGCAACCCGAGCATCAGTCACTGAAAGTCAGTTATATCTTGAGAAATGTGGATCTAACTTCCACGTCAGATAAAACACTTATGTTTTATATTTAGAGTTTTGATTTGATTTAAAACTATTTCTTGAGAGACAAGCAATGTAATTGTAATTTTTTTAATCAGTCTAACTCATTGAAAACATGCAAACTAGGAGATCAAGGTCAAGTTGTAAACCTTCGATCATAGAGTTATCGTTATAATATGTGAAACTAAATTAGGTCAATCTATTGTATAAATAGATGTGTAATCATTCATTTCAAATGAATGTGAGGATGAGAGTATCCAAGGAGCACATCTATGGATCATACTAAGAGTTTCAAGCAAGAACAACAAAAGATGAATCAGGTTATCAAGAACTAGATTCAAGGCTACTGAGCAACAGAGGTATTAATCAACCGCATTAGGTGATACTTTGTACATGTGATTTTAATGGATATGTAATCAACAATTAAAGATTATTGCATACACTCAGGTCAATGAGTATTTTTGTCTACATTCTAACAAGTGTAGCAAATAGAAGAAATCCTTTCAAGAAAGGTGGAATTAAAAATCCTTTGTAAATATCTTAACCGAGTGCACACTAAATAGTGTTGCTAAATCTCTTAACAAAGTAAACCTTAACCAGTCTCCACATAATATTCTTAATAGAGTAGATCATCAGAAGCAATCAAATTGTAAGCCTTAACTGACCCCTTCCAATCTGCAGATAGTGAAGTTTTTGTGGGTGCCATCCCCACTGCAGTTTTTACCTTAACAGGGGTTTTTTGCGTTACCATATCTTGTGTTATGTGTCATTACATTTCATGAATGCTTATATGAATGTTTACTTGTTTATTAAGTTTATGAATTGATATAACTTACACAAAGATCAGATAAAACAGATGGTTGGTAATACAATGGATTACTAAATGGATTAAGGTTAAAGAGATAAAAGTTTTAGAGGTACTGATTCATCCCTCCCCTCTTAGTACTTACTTCCCTTTATTTCCAACAGTTGGTATCATAGCTGGATCTCTTAATTGGAAAAGTTTAAAATACTAGAGAGAAAAGATCATACAATGGAGAAGTACAAGCTTGATAAGAATATTGAGAATCAGAAGCTAGAGATACAGATCTTCTATGAGTAGTATAAAGCAACAAGAATCAAGATGAGAGAGCTGCTGGATGAAAGAAAAGTTATAACAACTCGAAACAATAAAATATACTATCATGAGGAAGAGATACCATATTTATTTGAGTCATCAGGATCTACATCTAGCAAAGCATCAGACACATCTAAAGGTAGCATCACAAGTCTCAATGAAAGCAATCAACATCTGAAAAATCAAGTAAAGATACTGCAAATCGGTCAAGAGATATAGATGGTAAGAATGATTGATGTCATGAACAATACTAGACAAGCTAAGCAAGAAAGAACATTATCTATTGATGACATGAAGAAGATCACTAAAAATTTATAAGAGAAAGAGTCAGAAATACAAAGACTTACTGAACATCATCATGAGATCACCAATCAGATTATTCTTATGAGTCAAGAGGCAAACATAATGAATACAAAACTCATTAAAAGGATAGAAGCTATTGGTGAGCTAAGAGAAGAAAATGAAAAAGTGAAGCATGAAGTAAGAAGTCAGCAACAACATAATGATATGATTAAGAGAGCTAAAGAAAGTACAAAAAGGATGGATGATTTTCTGGATGGACAAAGAAGAGTCAACAACAATACCAGACTAGGCTATACCAAGAATGAAGAATCACCATACCAAGATTATCCAAATAATGTCTACACAAATCCAAGACCAAGAAAGCAATCATGCAATCACTATGGAAAACCAAACCACACATCAAATTTATTCTAGAGCAAAATGAAAGGTATTCCTAAATCCACACCTTCATTCATATGAAATTGTTATAAATGTAACAAGAAAGGACATAAAGCATATGAATGTAAATATGAGGTGAAAAAACCAAAGAAGGAAACATACATGGACAAATATTGTCTTGCTTGCAAAATGCATGGGCACACATCTCTTGAATGTAGGAAGAAGAAAAAGCAAGCATGGAAGCCTAAAGACCAAGAAAATGCTTATCAATCAAAAAGAGTCAGTAACTCATATGTTTGGGATTACAACACATGGGAAAACTACACATCATGTGGAAGATTTGGCCGCATAGATACAAAATGCATGAGAAAATAGAGCAAACTGCACATCATGTGGAAGATTTGGCCGCATAGATGCAAAATGGATGAGCAAATGGACAAGAAAGTCTAGAACCTGGACTAACCTCAGAATGGCATGCTTACACTGTCATAGGGTCGGTCATCTAAGAAAGGATTGTAGAGACCAAGTGATAGAGATAATCACTTTTCCCAATGGCAATACCATTGAAGACATAAGGAGGATGAGAAACAAAATGTGGAGAAAATCTACAAACATTGATGGAGCTGGACCAAGCAATACAACTGGTGACACCTTATCCATTGGATCTAGTGACATCGCCACCCCCACCTAAGTAGATAAAGTAAGTATGGAACTGCACTGTACCAAGTTATATTCTGCATCAATTCCATTATACATAGTTAAAATTCCAAACCATCATGATTAAAGATGTACTATGGTATTACTTGTTACAATTTTGTGAATTCAATCTCATCGGTTAATACATACTGAAATGCATCGGTATGCATACAAAGATAAGTTGTCTATACTTACCAAGAATCGTCGGTTAATGTATAAAACTAAAGTTTCTAAGTGAAAACCAACATCCATCGGTAAACATAAAATTTGACATGTTGTCTTCGCCATATACTGATATTTGTCTGTAAACGAAATGAGTTGACAATTGCCTCAAAGCAACAAGTTCTCACCAAGAATGAAGTGTGTGTGCTACCCGATGACTCCATCTTCGAACACTGAGAAGTGGGTGAGCATTTATGATACAACATAGGGTAAAATTCTATAAATAGTCGACGAAACAACTCATTATTCATAAAGCAATTTGAGCAAAGAAGCAGAGCGAAACTAGAGCATGAAGTGACTAGATTGCAGAGTGACTCCAACCCTATTCATATCACTTAAAAATATTCCTAACAAAAATAGAAGGTTGAAGTAAGTAACAACAATCACCGAGAACTTTGTTTTCATTTACGGGAAAAAGCCCTAATTTATGAAACAATGGCAACCACTTCAAGAACCTCCAAGATAAAGAATGAAAAGAATGCAAAGGTGAATCTAATCAAGAATACCACTTGTGAAGAACCTCTATACAAGATCTATCCTGAGGTTTCTTGACAACCCAACAATGCTAGTGCATTCTCTAGTATACCACCTAGTGTTTTGCTTGTTCAAGACGTCCGGGCGTATATTCACTGCAAGATTGAAGAAACAGGAGACCTTGAGGTTGAGAAAGCCTACAAAAATCTTTGCAATGATGATGGAAAAATAGAAGAAGAACATAAGCACATTGAAGTGAAAGGGCTCACACATGCCCTATTATTCCCAAAAGAATTCAAGACCGAATGGATTCAGTTAGTGCTAAGCAGACTGCATGACCAAAAGATGTGGCTAGATGAGCCAAAACCAATAACCAGGGATGTTATACACACTGTGATTGGTTATCCTATAACTGAGAAACCCAAGGCACTTAAACACCCTCCTCGCGTTGACATTGAGAAGAATACGAGAGCTGCATGGGATGGAAGAGGATTAAAGGTATCCACCATCATCGACGATGAAATGAAATTTGGAGCATGTGTCTTAGGATAAAAATTCTTTCAGGCTAGCAGGATGAATAGTATTGCATCTGGAGCAGTGGATACAACACACAAAATTGTCAAGAAGGGACTGCAGTTAGATCTATCAAAACTTTTTCTAAGGAAATTAGATGAGAGCATGAGGAAAATCAAGACTACAAAGTCTAACTCATGTAAGTTTGGTTCACTCATTATGTGCATATTTCTCTATTTCCAAGAATCCTTCCCATCTATTAGCAATGTCAAATGGGACACTACCCGAACAGTGACTGTATAGATCAGTGAATTCATCAAGACACTAGGAGATAATTTTGAATCAGTCATGGATGAATACTTTTCTAGATTCAAAGAAAGAATGCATAAATGAATGAGGATTCCATAGCAATTAGTAGAAAAGTACAAGACTAAATTTTTTTTTTATGGTGGACACTAACTACACCTATATCAAGTCAGTTGTATCGAGGACAACATGGATGGAACAACTTGACTATGAGGTTAACATAGATCAAGCAACCAATTCCATTGAAGCATTGATTAATGAACCATTGGACAAGTCACAACCTAAGTTCATAAATTATGAGGAAGCCAAGGAAAGGATTAAAATGAGCCTAGTTGTGAAAAATAATGATAGAAAGAAAGATAAAATAGTTAAGACATTGAAGAAAAAGTTGTCAATAACTAAAGAGGAAACATAACAGACAAAAGAAATCGAGGGTCAGTCACCCGTCAGTGGAGATGAGAAGGTGAGTGACTCAGAATCCACAAAGTTTGATACAGCACCGCCAACAACAAAGAAAACTAGGACTACTGCTGTATCTAGGACCAGAAGTTAGACATCAAAGGATGTAATTCCTTCACCGATCAAGAAAGGTCAAGTGAGGACCTACAAAAGAAAGCCTCAAACAGGGAAAAGGGCCCAACAAAAAGAAGAAATTTCCTCAGAACTAAGGAAGACGTAGAAGAAATAGAGCATGATGAATTTGTACAAGATGAGAAGAGCAAAAATACTGATACAATTGATGAGGTATGTGAATCTATCATCAAAAGGGGTACAATAAATGACCCTAAGATTAGATAATGGTTAACTCTAGATAGCGAGGACCAGAATAAGATAGAAGAGGCAATTATCACAATGATGTGTGCATTAAAATATATTCCAATACAATTTTCTGATAAGATGCCAAAAGAACTTATGAATAGATTGTCAGCAAGGTGGACATTTGCATTACATTCTGAGAAACAGATAAGGGAAAGAGCCCTAGTTTCATTCATGCCACCTAAATCTAAGATGGAAGAGATTGAAGAAATGATGAAGAAACATTCCAAAAGGTTCTCACCAAAGTTAAGAGGCTACAAAGTTCTTCAAGGACATCTAATTGAGCTAGACACAAAAAGTGAGGAAGAATGGAGAAAGATACTTGATATAACTAAAAAGGATACAAGTCCTGAACCACAAATAACACTCACTAACAAGCCAAAAAATGAAGGAGATTAGGATAAACCAAGCCCCAAACATATTCTTATAAGTGATGAGGATGTAAATGAAGAAACATTGAAAATAACAGGTAAGAAGGATATGGACATTACAGATGAAACATGGCCCGATAATACTATCATTGATATTACCAGAGCAGATCCTGCAGATGAGATACAAAAATATGAAGATGTCATTGTTGTCCAAGACCAAACTGATGAATAGGACATAACTACAAAATCTGCACAGGTAGACATACTAGGACAAATACCACTATTGATACAAGCTATCAATATTATCTCGGAGAAGGAGAAATCACCCGACAAGGATGCAAGCATACTTGAAGATAAGGATAATGATGAAAAGATAGATACAATCGATGAATAGTTAGTCATCGGTGGAGACCAAAATGTTACAAATATAGATCACACACAAAAAGATGGAGATCACACCAAAAAGGATGTACAAATTAAAGATACAGATGAAGTGCAAAAAGGTAAAGGTGAACAAGATAAGCCAATTGATACCACTCCTAAGGACACCGAAGGAGATGCTATAGATTCACCAAAGGTTGATGAGTAGACATCCACACACAACCGAAAGGCAAACCCTAAGCAACAAGGAAAAGGTACAACACCACCAAAGCCTTCATCCGGCACATCAGACCAAGCAAAAAAAATTGCTTTGGTACTGTATACAGGTGCATCTCACAAGAAGAAGAAGAAAACCAAGAAAAGAAAGTTAGAAGTAACACTTGACGAAATCATTGAGATACCCAAGTGTGATCCATGTTAGGAATAAGGTGTCTCAACCTTGTATATTTCCTTACATTTTATATTTTCCAAATGTCGACACTTTGGACAATGTGTAAGGTAATCATGACTGAAACGGTTATGACGGATTCCTATGATGGTCATTAATATTTGTAAGAGCTAATTGAGAAATTTTTGATGATGGGTGAAGAATTTCAAGACATGTGGCAACTAATCAGTTGAGTACTATACTCTCTTTTGCAATCGTGGAATGGTAAAACCCTAATACGGCTACTTTTGGAAGTTGCCCTAAAAAGTGAAGCGCATGATATAAGCATTTTTTAGGGTTGCAAATCTGAGTGAAGTTAGTGTATTTTTGGAACATTTTTTATGCTACCGAATTTGTCTTCAAGTGTCGATTATCTCCTTAAAGAACTTGCATTGCAAGTGTATTGTAAATAGTATTAGTTTTGATTAATACATTGTGCAGGTTTCAGAGTGCTGTGGTTTTTTACCGAAAGGTTTTCCCCAAGGTAAATCATTGTGTCATTCTTATTTTTCTATGTATGCATGTTATTGTATTACCATTCTGTAATTGCTAAGGGTTAAATCTGAATTTGCATGATCCTCTTCTCGGTAGTTTAGCGTAGGGAACTATTTTCTGCACACTTAGTTTCCTTTCAATCCAACTACTTTGGATTATGAATATCTCTAAGAATATGGAGAAATTTGTCAAAGAGAAGCTTTACAAGAAAAGATTAGAAAAGAGCACATGGACTCTCTAGTGCTGGAAAATACAAGAGATATCTTACACCAGATAGTTCCATACATTGATGTTGATCGCAATGCCCCCATTCTAGATCAACTTGTTGTTCTAACCAAAGCCATCACAACTCAAAATGTGGATGCAAAAAAAGCCATTGAAGAACGAGCAGAGAAAAAGTACCAATACAAATTGACCAAGAAGATCAACCAAGAAGTGACAAAAAATAAGGTAAAGATTTTTGAATTAGCAAACGAATTAGACCCTATCTTTTCAGAAGCAATATCCTTAATTCAGAAGTTGTGCACCTTAGAGAATTTCACTAAGGAAATTAGTGATAAGATAGAAAATATAGATTCTGATCTAAATGCAAGTACACAAGGTCTAACCACAAATGATAATGCAATCAAACTGCATTATGGCAAGATTATAGAAATCAAAAGGTTGAGACAAGAAATTTGGGAAGCAGAATCACAGTTTAGAGATGAGGTTACCGAGCTACAGGCTCAACTATTACCAAACCTTACACTTCTTCAATAATACATGACTTTGGCAAGACAACTAATTGCCACCCCTGAGATGTCTGTAGCAGACAACATCTATGATATGCATGCCAAGATTACACTAGAGCACATGGCTCTTGAGAACCTAAAGGAGAAATGGGAGAAAATGATGGAGGATATGAAGACTTCTCATTCCCATATTTTTGATAAGTTGTAAGTATACACCTTTTCCCTTAATATAAAAAAGGGGGAAAATGATATGTACAATACAAAAAAGGGGGAAAATGATGATATGTACAGTAGTAAAGGGAGAATGATATAAAGATAAGGTGAAAAGAGAGTATAGTATAAATGCAAGTGTACGTGTATATACATATAATGTACCAACATATACATAAGGGGAGTCATAAATGACAAAGTAAACACATGGCATACATACTACATAGTTTACTATTTTGCACATATCATTTTTTATACTAATGTCAAAGGGGGAGATTGATGACACATTTTTCCATTAGTATGCAAAGGGAAAATGCTTTTTGAACCATCGGTAACACTTACACTGAAAGATAGGTTTCAGTATAAACCAAAAGTATAGATAACAAAGGTCACTGAAAGTGTTAAGTTCAAGAGAAACCCGACGACACAGTTTTACAGTACAACAGAAAATGTTGAAGAGGAAATCGACAGAGGAACCTGACGAGCAAATTACAATGTAAACTGATAGAGCATAAAAGAGAGGAACCTAACAGAGCAAGGGAACCCAACAAAAAATTTACAGAAGGAACACTGACAGACTTTCAAAGCAACCTAAGCATCAGTCATCGAAAGTCAGTTATATCCCGAGAAATGTGGATCTGACTTCCACGTCAAATAAAACACTTATGTTTTATATTTAGGGTTTTTATTTGATTTAAAACCATTTCTTGAGCGACAATCAATGTAATTGTAATTTTTTTAATCAGTCTAACTGATTGAAAACATGCAAACTAGGAGATCAAGGTCAAGTTGTAAACCTTCGATCATAGAGTTATCTTTGTAATATGTGAAACTGAATTAGGTCAATCTATTGTATAAATAGATGTATAATCATTCATTTCAGATGAATGTGAGGATGAGAGTAGCCAAGGAGAACATCTATGGATCAGACTAAGAGTTTCAAGCAAGAACAACAAAAGATGAATTAGGTTATCAAGAACCAGATTCAAGGCTACCGAGCAATAAAGGTATTAATCAATCACATTAGGTGATACTTTGTACATGTGATTTTAATGGATCTGTAATAAAAAATTGAAGATTGCATACACTCAGGTCAATGAGTATTTTTGTCTACATTCTAACAAGTGTAGCAAATAGAAGAAATCCTTTCAAGAAAGGTGGATTTAACAATCCTTTGTAAATATCTTAACCGAGTGCACACTAAATAGTGTTGCTAAAGCTCTTACTAGAGTAGACATTAACCAATCTCCACATAATACTCCTAACAGGGTAGATCATCAAAAGTGATCAAATTGTAAGCCTTAACCGACCCCTTCCAATTGCAGATAGTGAAGTTTTTGTGGGTGCCATCCCCACCACAGTTTTTACCTTCTAACAAGGGTTTTCTGCATTACCATATCTTGTGTCATGTGTCATTACATTTCATGAATGCTTCTATGAATGTTTACATGCTTATTAAGTTTATGAATTGATATAAATTACACAAAGATATGATAAAATAGATGGTTGGTAATACAATGGATTAAGGTTACAGAGATAAAATTTTTAGAGGTACTGATTCACCCCTCCCCTCTCAGTGCTTACTTCCCATTATTTCCAACATTATCTGGATATTATTCCTTTCCTAGCCCAACCCTCAATTTAATTAATTTCATGTTAATTAAATTAATTCTAGCCTAAAACCTATCATGTCACCCCTAAACCTATCCATTAGTTAATCTTGAATTAATTAAGCTAATTTCCTAATTCCTACAACAATTTACATTTCATCTCAATTAAAAATTGTCTCACACATGTGTGAGCACGTTCCCTAATTTCAAATTTTTGAAATTACCTACCTTCCATAAATGCCCATCTTTTCTCTTACACACTTTGTTCCCATAGTCACCTTGAGCCACTCAACTCTTACACTTGTCTCCCACTTGGCATGTATTTCCCATCCACCCAAGGTTTCTCGCACATGTGTGAGACACACATCACCTTACATTTCCAACTACCCTTTCCTACACGGCCTTAATCTCATCAATCCAAATGCATTCTAGCCCTCCATTTTAAATTTGAATCTTAACCATCCATTTCTATCCAAATCCTGTAAATAAGAGTATATCACCATGCATTTCATCCATTCATCAATTGCATTGTTATTATGCTAAAATCACTCTAGAATTCTTAGTATTCATCCTTACACTATTAGCGTTTACATATCATTTCAAGTTCAATAGCTTAGTAATCATGGCATATTTAGTATAATTTTGCATTCAAATCCACTAGTTTTCATCTAGTTTTCTATTTAAATTGCAAATTAGCATTATCATTCAATCTGTCTAGCATTTAGAATAATTTGGAGATTAATATAGTTGTGTTTTGAGAGAAAATACCCATACCAAACCATCAAATGAGAAAATCAATGGAGTAGGGTGCCTCCATTTAACTCAATCAAAGGTATGATTAGGATTTGTTAGTTTTGTGCATTATTTTGTGCTTGTTTTCATTTGATAACAACAAATTATAACCATATACATATTGGTACACCTAGTGGGACCCACGTCCCTTTGAATTTGACATTATTTTTAGTGTTTTTTGTGAAGTTGAAGGTTGAAATCCCTGAACGGTGTTTGTGTTGTATATAGAGGTGCCTCCACTAATTGATGTCTCCCCCTAAAATTGACATCTCTGCAGTTAAATAATCACACTTATTTCTGCAACTTTCCTAATGCTTTAACCTTGTGTTTTGGGATCTCTTGCAGGGCTATAAATCTCAGAATCTCATTTCTTGTAAATTTTATTGCATTTTAATTTTAATTTTTATCAGGGACTCATTTTTCCATGATGACTTGTTTTGAAGGTTTAGGTTTTTTCTATCATACAGGTACATCAATGTTTGTGCTTTCTAATGTCTATGATATTCAACATTTTCATCTTAGAGTGACACCGCCACAAAGGTAAATTGAGGTATAAATTTTACATGTCTCCATCCTTTTTGTTCATTTTCTATCATAAAAAGTACATAAAAGTTTTAAAAAACAACAAAAATATAAAAACATAGTTATTTGTTGTCCGTTGTACTTTTTATTTCTATAAATTGGAGCTTGCACTAATCAGCATTTCCACTGGTCAGTGCCTCTGTCTATCAATCAATGTTTTTACTTTAGTTTGTTTATTTTTGGGTTTCTATATTTATCCTAACCACTAACCCACTATGAAACTATCATACATTCGTCTAAGAATTGAAACCAAACTACTAACAACTGGTTTTGTAGGAGGAGAATCTATTTTTAGCATTTTTTGTGTGTTTGCATTATTCATTTGCACATAGTTTAATTAGACTTTCATTTTGGTAATGAACTAAGTATTTGGTGTGTCTTTTAGGCCCTTTCAAGTGGAGTAACTCCTTGCAAGTATCTCTTTTTGTCTGGATTAGAACCCTTTTGATGAAAAGATAAAAAAAAACAAAAAAAGTATAATCTTGCATTGCCTTCCAATGGATTTTGGGTGTAAGAGAAAATTGTTTTTTATCTTTTCCTCTAGAGAGGTCTGCCTTTGTGGAAAAATAGGTAATTAGACCAAGGGATAACCTCATGCAAGTTTTTGACTCGATCCACTATATAAATTCAAGGATAAGGCCAAAGCCAAGCTTGATTGGTATCAGTGCTTATCGTACAATACCAATTTGAAAGGGGGTGTACCCTTGAGTGTATGATATACTTCTAATAGGTTGGTTAGAGTCTTTAGTGGCTCACTAGACACTTGTAACATGCTGATTGAATTAGTTAATATAAACCTTTTTTAATTAGAGGCCAAAAATACCCTACTTTGTGATGCAGGGTTTGTGAGACACTCAACCCGAAGACATCCCTCATGTACTCTCCAATTTGAGATAGAAATTCTCTTTTGAGGCTCGATTCTTAGCATGCTCAAGAAGTGAGTGTCATGTAAAATAGAGCCAATGCTGCCAAGAGTCTATCTATCTGATAGAAAGTGACATTTTATTGTAAGAAAATTCTTCAAGTGTAGTCCTTCACAAAGAATAGATTGTGCAAGTGTTTGATAAAAAACATTGTTCCTGGTGTGTGTGTTCTTTCCATTAAAAAAATTCATTTGACAATTCAAACACTATTCAAACATCAAAACCTTGCATAAATACAACACCCCCCAAATCGACATTTTCACCTGTATTTCAGCGCCTGCATTTTTTGACATTTGTGTCTAAGGAATTATGTTTATTCCTCTATGGACTAAGACATTTTTCTGATAGACTAGTAAAATTTCTGACCAATCGACATCTGTGACTGCAGACCGATGCCTGTGCTTTTCAACACTTTCAACTAGGAATGATGTCTTCGATTCTTGGTTGAATCTAAACCATTTGCACTGAGACACACTATTTTGTATCCTCATTATGCCCATTTGACCTAGACCCTTTAATTTTGAACTTTGGAACTCCTATTAATATATTTGACCATTCCCTCCACCTCAAAACAACCTAAATAAAACCTTTTATCATTACCTTTCATCAATATTTTCCCTTTTCAACCAAATTGATCATCAACCTTCCACATTTTTCATATCTTATCTTTGGACCTATGAGAAAAAATCTCCACCTTACATCTTGATTAGACCTATAATCAAATGATTTTCTCCATCTTGATCTATCATAATCAAACTCAAATACAAGAAAAATCCAAACTTTAATCAACCCCAATCCATTTATCAAACCTTGATCAATCAATTAAAGTCCAAAGGTTGAAATCTTTTCCCAAGTGAAACAAAGATCCTTGCCTGAAAATTAACCTCAAATTGAATTCATTGCTTGAAAACTTGTCCTATCACAATTAATTTATTTAGTTATCCCTTACATTTGGTTATTATTAGCTTGGCGATCGACTATCCATAAGTTGATAGTTTTCAAATTTATCCCTAATCCAGTTTTGCTTGAGAACTTAGCCTATCTCAAGTAGGAAAGGATATTGTCCCACATAAAATCCCTTGAGCACATAAAGGATCTTGTTTTACAAATGTTGTTTTAAAACCTTATCCTCTACCAAATAAATCAAGTTCAACCTTAATCCAGTCAATTCCCAAATCCACCCCAAATTAGATCCTAATCAAATCAATTATCAATCCTTGGTTTCAACCCAATCATACATAATCTAAATCTAATATTTTGATATCAAACATCAAGATATCTCCAAGTCCAATCCTTTGATAAAATTCAATCTTGATTTCTCCTATTCCAAAGCTCACCAACATTCCTTTAGACCTACCATCCTAAGATATCTTTTATCCATCTTCATCCTTTAACAAACCAAGAATTCATCCAACATTTTCCTAGACCTTATCAATCATCACTCCATCTTCCTAAGATTACATTTACATTATCATCTTCACTCTATGATAAGATAAAAACATGAGGGCCTCTGAATCAAACACCCACACTTCCAACAATGACAATGAGTATCCTTTTGTAACAATATAATCAAAAACAATATTTACTGATGAGGGTGTTCAAGCAGTGGATATAACCAATAATTGAAAGGAGGAAGATTTTTTTGATCAACCTAATATGTCTCCTTATTTGGAAAACTTCCTTAAAGATCCTTACAATTTAGAGATGGTTGTGAAATCCATTAGACACAACAAAGGATAAATCTTCATAAGTATTGTCAAAGATGGGGTCACAGTCCCCGCTGATTTTGATGACTAGTCACTTTTTGCAATGTCACCAAAGCTTGTGTCACCACTAATACCAACACCACAAATCAAACCAATGCAACATCATCTAGAGAAAAAGAAAAATCCACCTCCACTCGACCATCTACATCACAAACCACTCAATCATACAAACCCTTCAATTATCACAAGAAACCATTCAACAAATCCTTAGCATCATACCCACTTTGAACTCACATGCTAGCACTCATACCACAATGAATACATCTAAGAACATGGATGAAAATGTGCTAAAATTTCACAAACCATAATTGATATTGATAATACATAGGCATAATTGTATAATTGTATAAATTAATGTACCATTAATACAAGCAGAGTCATACGTAGTATTGCCAATTATCAACAATCACCTTTGGACCATTTAAAGCAGCAGAAGGATACAAAGACATTCCAACCAGATATCGATAGAGGACATAAGTCAGGTATATTATTATTGATAGATGATAATAAATAATATAGATAATTAAGCACTGCTCCACCAATATTCACTGAATTCATAATTGAATTAATGATTTGATAATACACAACCAAGAAATTTGAATAATAACAATACAGAGTTCTAGATGAGGAAGTAGTTGAATCAATGTATTTCTAAATTAATCGAGTATCTTCTAAATCCATACAAATAGGAATTAAACAACTGACATCTGAAAAAGTATCCAGATTTCAAGTCACAATATTAATCAAGTACATGAATAAGATTATATATCATAGTAGGAAAGAGGAGAGTATATAAGAGGGTAGGCTAATCTCTAAGAAAGCCAAGAAGAATGTAACTTGGACTTAGATTTATTGAGCCTATAGGCCCTAGTATATCTTCCCATATTCCTTTATGATGTAAATGGGCGTTAGGAGGAGGTCATGCATAGGGAAGGAAAGTAACCCTTGAGGGTTTCCTTGTCCAACTCTAAGATGACCTGGCCCATATAGGAAGGCATGATTAGAGGAGGAAAGTAACCAATGAATTTTTCCTTGTCCAACTCTCAGATGACCTGGCCCATATAGGAAGACATGATTAGAGGAGGAAAGTAACCATTGAAGTTTTCCTTGTCCAACTCTAAGATGACCTGTCACATAGAAGAATGCATGGTTAGAGAAGGAAAGTAACCTTTGGAGGTTTCCTTGTCCACTCTACAATGACTTTTCCTCCACAAATAATGTACCCTACAAAACAGGATCATGATATCAAAGTTCTAAGATTAATTAAGTAAACAATTATCAGTATTATTGTTGAAACTAATCATTGTAATTATGTTTACATGATTTAGATAAGACGACTAGGTAGGGACATTACAGTGGTATCAGAGCCTAATCCTGCAAGCCTGTGGAAGATAGGTTATGATAACATGTAAACAAAAGAAAGGAAATAAAGCTATGAATGAACAAATGACAAACAAACTAAGGAATTTTATGGAACAAACAACCCAAACCACTCATGCCCTCATGGAACAAAACTGACTACTACTCCAATCCATACAAAGTATGAGTAATAATTTTGCTAGACCTAATCCAACACATGAAAAAAACATGAATTCTAATCACTCTAAAAATAACCATAACCTTTCACCGAGATCATCCTAGCCAAGAATGACAAGGCCACCTTTCCTAACTCAAGAGAACTTAGGGGAAGAAGAAGGGGAAGCAAATGAGCCACCTCGGGACAATGTGGATGAAATCTTAGAAGCATATTCGAGACTAGCCCTAGAATTGAAAGATAATGTAACCTTTAAAGAATACCATGATGCTAAAAAAAAAATCCAATTCTAACCTCAAGAGAAAGAGACAAGGTGATAAGGACCTTGAGAAGAAGATTAATAAAATAAACTTACCTGAATTTGATGGGACCAATTTTTTTTTCGCATGATCATGTGTACAAAAATTGGATACATATCTATCGTTAAGTCCCATGATGGAAGAGAAATCAATCAAATTTGTTGTACTGCACTTAACAAGAATAGCCCATGAATGGTGGAAGCATGGGTGTATCACACAAGATCATCAACTTGTAAACTCTTACGATGAATTTACCCAAAGGCTCATCAAGAGATTTGACTAGAAACATCCAGAATGGTATTTCAAGGACTTAGCACAACTAAGGCAACAAGGAACTGTAGAATAATTTGCTAATGCTTTCCAAAAATTGTCTATCATGGTACCAAAAATATCACAAAGAAGGCTCACATATCTTTTTTTAGAGGGAATAAAAGAATCAATTTGTAGCATGGTTAGTTCCCTAGAGCCTACCAACTTGGAAGAATCAATATGAAAAGCAAAGAAATTTGACCATAGACCATCCAAAGATCACTTCAAAAAATTTCAAGCAGGGGAAGATAGGTATAAGAAAGAACCATCTAATAGGAGCCCATGTTTTCATTGCAAAGATCCCTAGGAGAGGGGACACATCTATAAAGGAGTGGAAATGCAAAAACATCGTGAATAGTTAAGAAGGAAAAACTTATGTTTCAAATGCAAAGAACCTTGGGACCATCATCACATATGTAAAAAGAGGAGCCATGTGCATAATATAGAAAGGGAGACAGAAGAATAAGACCATAGTTGGAGAATTAGAACTTAAGAAGGATCTCTCACCACAATTTCTCAAGTCAATGAGAATCGGAAGTTTAGAATCAAGGTCACCCTCAAGGGACAAAGGATAATTGCCTTAGTCAACAGTGGAGCTTCACATGACTTTATTAGTCAAAATATTGTAACTAAAAGGAAGTTAGGAACTAAAGACTTTAAGGGATTCAATGTGGCATTAGCAAATGGGAACATTGACCAATGTACTAAAATTATACCACAATTAGAAATAACATTTGGTAAACATACCATTAGGAGGGACTTTTGTGTGGTAAATCTACAATATGATGTAATTCTAGGCATGCCTTGGATACACTCGTTAGGGCGATTTACCATGGATCACCCTAACTTATAAATTCCCTTCAAGCATGATGGGCAAGAAGTTACTCTAAAGGGATTACCTAATGGTTCCACAAAAATAGTTTCATGTAATAAAATGGAAAGGATGTTCAGGCATATCCAAGCCAAGTGGGTTGCACAATGTATGATATTGAACAAAACTTCACCCCAAGACTAAATAATTCATGTATATATTCAACCTATCTTGAGGAAGCACAAAGGAATCTTTGAAGATATTTATCTAGGGCTTCCCCCTAAATGTGGATTGGAACATACTATAGATTTAGAAGCAAGTGTCAGGCCAGTAATCACCACACCTTACATGCATCCTTTATATTTAAGGAATAAATTGAGAAAACCATTAAGGAACTACTAAAAATGGGTCACATTCAACCTAGCACTACCCCCTTTGCATCTTCAGTTGTACTGGTAAAAAAGAAAGATGGAACTTTCAAAATGTGTATAGATTACAAAGCTCTCAATAAAAAGACAATATAAAATTGATATCCCATACCAATAATTGATGAATTTCACGAAGCCCGATACTTTCAAAAATTGACCTACGAACGGGGTATCATCAAGTTTGAATGAAAATAGAAGATGTGCATAAGACAACTTTTAGATGTCACTATGGGCACTTTGAGTTTCTCCTTTACTGTTTGGCCTCACTAATGCTCCAGCTACATTCCAATCATGCA
Source organism: Thuja plicata (assembly GCA_018584345.1). Taxonomy (NCBI): domain Eukaryota; kingdom Viridiplantae; phylum Streptophyta; class Pinopsida; order Cupressales; family Cupressaceae; genus Thuja; species Thuja plicata. Next base: position 1,374,438 of record MU227483.1, read on the forward strand.
TGAACCATATTTTATAGAAACAATTGAGAAAATTTCTATTGGTATTCTTCGATGCTATCCTCATTTATAGAAGAACATGGGAAGAACACCTCAAATATATTGAATAAATCCTAAGTATCTTGGAATCAAAGTCTTTGTTTTCTAAAGCATCAAAATGTGAATTCAGACTAGAAGAGATTTTGTATCTAGGCCAAAAAATTAGTGCAAAGGGCGTAAGTGTGGATGATGAGAAAATTAAGGCCATCAAAGATTGGCCAAAACCCAAATTCATAACTCAACTTAGGGGATTTGTGGGATCATGCAGTTACTATAGGTGCTTTGTCAAGGGGTTCTCCAAAATAGCGGCACCCTTAATATATTTAACTAAGAAAGGAGCATTTACGTGGAATGATGCAACACAACAAGCTTTTGAGATATTAAAAGAAACAATGAGCACATGCCTTGCATTGGCTATACCATATTTCACAATACCCTTTGAAATATAATGTGATGCTTCAGGTGAAGGGATCAGAGTTGTCCTCATGCAAAATAGACATCCCATTGCTTTTGAAAGTTGCAAACTTGTAGGAACAGAGAGACACTATTCTATCTATGATAAAGAAATGTTGTCCATAATGCATGCTTTAGCCAAATTTAGACAATACCTCATGTGCAGGAAATTCAATGTTAAAATAAATCATAACAACCTAAGATTATTCATGAACCAAAAGACCTAAACAATTGCCAACAGAAATGGGTAAGCAAAATTCAAGCTTACGATTTCAAAATCGACTATGTCAAAGTAACTAATAATGTGATAGTAGATGTATTATCCCAAAGAGGCTACCTGAACTCCGTAACCAACATCAAAGGAGATTGGAAAAGTGATATCACCATTGAATATACAAAAGATCCTTAGGCCATTGATATATTCAAAGGGACATTACCAAACGATGATTATAAGATAGTAGACAACCTCATTTTGTATAAAGGAAGATTATTATTGGTCCCAAAATCATAGATGAAGGGGAAAATTATGAAGGAATACCATGATAATCCCATAGCAGGACATGCAGGGTATTACAAGACTTACAAGCAAATAAGGGAAAAGTTCTCCTGGAAAGGCCTAAAAAGAGATGTACTGAAATACATACAAGAGTGTATGACTTTCCAAAAGAACAAAGAAGAACAAAATCCTCCAACGGGTCTCTTGCAACCATTACCCATTCCTAACCAAAAATGGGAAAGTATCTCAATGGATTTCATCACTGGTCTACCTAAGGCACAAGGGAAGATTGCATTTATGTAGTTGTGGATCGTTTAACTAAATATGCACATTTCCTCGCAATAGCCACTGATTATAAGGCCTCACAAATAGCAGAAGTTTTCTTCAAAGAAATCTTTAGACTACATGGTTTACCAAGGAATATGATTAGTGATAGAGACAGTCAATTCCTAAGCCAGTTTTGGCAAGAATTGTTTTGATTAGTAGGCACTGACCTGACTCCTAGTACCAGTTACCACCCCCAGACAGATGGGAAAACATAAATCGTGAAAAAATGGATAGAAGGTTATCTTCTAAATTATGTCACAAATCAACAAAATACCTAGATCAAGTGGTTACATCTGGGAGAACATTTCTATAACACTACCCGTCACCTGTCTATTGGTATGAGTCCCTTCAAAGCATTTTATGGATACTAGGCCACATCTTTTAGGAATTTGATCTCTATGGGAAGTAAAGTGTCTAGAGATAAAGACTTCATACAATAAAATATAGGTCTAATGAAAAATCTAAGAGACAATCTTCATCATGCTCAAAATCAATAGAATATTTATGCTTATCGAAAGCATATAGAGAGAACATTCAAAGTCAGAGACATGGTTTTCCTAAGGCTTAAATCTTACAAACAAACATCAATCAAGAAGAGTGGAGCAGAAAAATTGAAACCTAGATTCTATGGACCATACAAAGTCTTGAAGAGAATCAATGAAGCAACCTATGAAATCGAGTTGCCTACAAATAATAGAATCCACAAAATTTTCCATGTATCCAGACTTAAGAATGTTCTTGGACAATAAATCAACCCTTGCATCAAGGTGCCCCCACTAGATGACAAAGGGAACCTTATTTTGGAACCTAAAGTTATCCTTGATAAATGTGAAAGGAGATTGAGGAATAGGACCATTTCAAAGTACTTGGTAAAATGGAAAAATCTACCAAAGGAAGACGCTACATGGGTGGGAGAAGAAATCACCTCTCACCCAAAATTGCTTAAGGACAAGCAAATTTGAGAGGGTTGGTCTGTCATGAACCATAATTGATGTTGATAATACATAGGAATAATTGTATAATTGTATAAATTAATGTACCATTAATATTAATACAATGAAATCATTAAATCAATATTAAACCATTTTCATGTTAATATAAACAGTCAATATAATATCATTTAATGTACCATTAATATTATTACATTAAAATTATTAGATCAATACTAAACCATTTTAATATAATCAATCAATATAATATCATTGAATTCACATTGATAATATAAATAGATATATAATCAATATAATATTATTTATATTGATTATATAAAGAACATAGACCATATAAATAAATTATATTATTTAATCTACATTAATAATGTTTTCCATATTAATTACATAGTTATTATTAAATATTATAATAAAGCCTGATAACATGGCATCCGATGACAAAATATTAAGCTAAATCATCGATGTGGAGGGTCGTGACTCACGACAACACATGATATAAATCATGAAGCAAGCGGGAAGAGAGGGGGAGATGGATGGAAACAAGATTATAGAAGGTGGTAATAAAACATAAGTGGTCGAATGAGGAGGGATACACTAGAACCATGGGTGCTAACACGTCTAGGCCACCACTCAACGATAACAATCCCCATTCCCAAATGCATATGGAATTAATACAAGCAGAGTCATACGTAGTATTGCCAATTATCAACAATCACCTTTGGACCATTAAAAGCAGTAGAAGGATACAAAAACATTCCAACCAGATATTGACAAAGGACATAAGTCAGGTATATTATTATTGATAGATGATAATAAATAATATAGATAATTAAGCAGTGCTCCACCAATATTCACTAAATTAATAATTCAATTAAGGATTCAATAATACACAACCAAGAAATTTGATTAATAATTCAATTAAGGATTCGATAATACACAACCAAGAAATTTGATTAATAACAATATAGATTTCTAGATGAGGAAGTAGTTGAATCAATGTATTTCTAAATTAATCTAGTATCTTCTAAATCCATACAAATAGGAATTAAACAATTGACATCTGAAATAGTATCCAGATTTCAAGTCACAATATTAATTGAGTACTTGAATAAGATTATCTATTATAGCAGGAAAGAGGAGAGTAGATAAGAGGGTAGGATGATCTCTAAGCAAGCCAAGAAGAATGTAACTTGGACTTAGATTTATCGAGCCCGTAGGCCCCACTAAATTTGCCCATATTCCTTTATGATGTAAATGGGCATTAAGAGGAGGTCATGCATAGGGAAGGAAAGTAACCCTTGAGGGTTTCCTTGTCCAAATCTAAGATGACCTGGCCGTATAGGAAGGCATGATTAGAGGAGGAAAGTAACCATTGAAGTTTTCCTTGTCCAACTCTAAGATGACCTATCCCATAGAAGAAGGCATGGTTAGAGAAGGAAAGTAACCTTTAGAGGTTTCCTTATCGATTCTACAATGACTTGTCCTCCGCAAATAATGTACCCTACAAACCAGGATCGTGATATCAAAGTTCTAAGATTAATTAAGTAAATAATTGTCAGTATTATTGTTGAAACTAATCATTTTAATTATGTTTATAGGGTTTAGATAAGCAAAATAGGTAGGTAAATTACATAAATATAGGTCAAACCTCTATCCCCAATCCATAATTTATCATACCTTGTCACTTTTCACAAGTCTGTCATCTTCCATGAAGACATCTACTCATCATATGGCACAAGCCTATCAATATGTACCCCCTCCAACATTCGGTCTCACATCATCATCACCACTTGGTGGGATATCTAACTTTGGGGCTACACTTACACATCATAATTCCCCTGACCTTTCCCAACAAGTCAATGAGCTTAAAATAATTATTCTCAACATGTAAAATGGAGGAAAAAAAATGAATTCTAATTTGATAATATATTTCCTTATCTATTTGATTGATCTATCACTATTCAACCATTCCCCCTAAATTTTGAGATCCCTAAATTTGACAAGTACAATGGGGAAACATGTCCTATTAAAAATCTCAAATAATTCTATGTGGCATGTCAAGAAGTCTCCTACAATTAAAATTACCTTAAGCGAGTATTATCTTAAAGTCTCAAAGGCCCCGCTCTCGAATGGTTCATGAACTTGCCACAAGGATCTATTTCTACTTTTGCCAACCTTGCTGAGAAATTTGTTGCATAATATTCTTATAACATTGAACATCAAGAATCCTTAAGCTATTTGTTAAACACCAAGCATCGCAATGGAGAGACTTTTTCTTATTTCTTACAAAGTTGGAGACACCTTGCGAACAAAATGCCTTGGAAAATTCCTGAACAACACTTGATTGATATGTTCACACACAATATTGTACCAAAAAAGACCTTTCACATGAAAATGACTTGTCCTGACACTTTCAAAACCGAGGAGAAGAGAGGGAAAATTCTTGAAGATGACCTTGTTCAATAAGGGAACATTAAGCATTACACCCCCTCATCTAATTAAAAACCTAATTTTGGACCAAAAAAAACATTGTTAATGACGCTGTGACTAATTTGAAACATGTGCAAAATGTACAAGACACTTCAAATCAAGGCAATCACACCAACCAAAAAATTTATACCAATCAAAAAACTCATCAACAATTTCAACAAAAACCTAACCATAATCCACCCAACAATATTTTTCCTCACCACAATAATACATACAACAAAACCAACACTCATCAACGTTGTCAATATACCCCTCTCTCTGAGCCCCTTGGTGGCATTTTTCACTGTCTCGCTAAGAAAAAAATGATGGTATTCCCAGTCACTAATTTGTATGATGAGAATCAACCTAAGCCCACTTGGTACAATGATAACAAATATTTTGAATACCATCGTATTAAAGGTCACAACACTAAGAAATGCATGAAGCTTAAAAAAATCATCCAAGACCTTATTGACAATGATAAATTAAAGTCAAAGTGCTCAGCTCAAAATCTACACCACCCCCTTTCTCGAGCATGGAAAATATAAGCCCTCGTCATCATATGAAATCCCTTATGTCTACACCACCAACACTATCCTAGAATTTGACTCCTTGTGTGGCCGCATTGAAGAAATTGATATTCATATAAATACCATCATATTTAAAGGAGCTAGTTGCAATGCTACCACTCACCGAGAAAGATTTATTGTCCAAGTTACTCCTCTTCCATCAACACCATCCACTTCCACTATACCTTATTTCCATTATATTCTTCTTGACCACCTTGGGATGACCCCCACACAGATATCTATCCTTGATCTTCTCTGCACATCTCCCATTCATAAGGAAATCCTTGAGAAAGCTCTTCTAGAATCTAGTGTTCCCGACAACATCAATGCATCTCAGTTTCAAGCCATGATTGGGAACCTCTCCGTACAAAATCATCTCATTTTCATAAACAAAGACCTCTGCACTCACAATCCAAACCATAATAAACCTTTACACATTGAAGTCATTGTCCGCCACCACAAAATCAAAAGAGTCCTTATAGATAGTGAATCTAGTTTAAACCTTTGTACATTGGAGTTAATAAATAAATTGGGGTTCCCTGATGATCTCATTGATCCAACAAAGAAGATAAAAATCAAGGCATATGATGATAGGGAACGAGAATCTTGTAACCACCTGGATTTGGTCTGCTCTAACCATAGACCCTATTTTCCCTAAGTGTGATCATACCCCCAATTATGTTCAGACAACTTTCAATCGGCTGACATAATTTATTCAAATCAAATTTAATCTCCTAAGTGATCTAATCACTAAATTTTATTAATCACCTAAGCCAATCAAATCAAATCAATTTAAATCAAAACATTTCAAATCAAACATGGCTAAGGTAATTAATTTAAGAGGAATTAAATAAATCCCTATTATATCTAAATCACTTGCAAAAAGCCTATCTTCTAGCCTAAATTAATCTAATTAATTGGCTATAGTCCTAATTAATTATCTAAAACAATAAAAAGCTTAAATAATTAATATTCCTATTTTTGAATGAATATATTTAATATAATTCATTTCATTAATATTCCCCTAAACCCCTAACCTAACCTATCTCAACCACCTTAACCATGGGTTCAAACCCATCCCAACCTATTCACCCCATGTTAAGTCTAATCCTAATCCTAGTCCCATTCTAACCCACCTCCTAATGATGTCACATTCCTTAAAATGTGATAAGGAACTCAACCCACTTGAGAAAGTCAACTTTCTCAAGCTTGACTCTAAACCCTCTTCATGCCTCTTAAATGCTTGCATTTAATGTATATGACCTCTCCATGCCTCTTAAATGTTTGCATTTAAGGCATATTCCTCAAGCCCATGCTTCTTTAATGCCTTTGGCATTTATTCCTCTTACACCTCATTAATGAGTTTTACAACTCCATTAATGACCCTTGTCCCCCCTCTCTTTCCTCATTTCTTCTATAAATAGGAGTTTTTGAGCACAATTAAGCCTGAATTTTAGATTGAAAATGTATTGTTATGCTTCTTAGATAATTTGTGAATTCATGTTTCATTTTAGCTTTGATATTAGGCATTGTTATTATCTTCATTTCTAGAACTAATATGCATGTTTCTTTATCATTTAGATTAGTTTTGATTCAAATCTTTCATGCCAGGTTGTATATGTCACTGAAAAAGGCATAATCCGAGGGCTGTTATGTTGTTTTTCACACTCCTAGTTAGGAAGCAATAGATCAATTTTAGTGGATTTCCATGCTTTACTAACCCTATTTTCACTAACGTAATAATCTATTGAAGTGTTGTGTCGCAGGTAACAGGTGCACTATTTCACACACATTTTTGGCACCATTGTGGGGCAATTTTTTGGATTTTGCCTCGTTTTAACTCTGTTTTTCACCAATTTATCTTCCTAGTTTTCAGGTCCAGAGTCATTTCTGGTAGCAAAAACTTGCATCCGGGATACGCCCTTGCACCGCAGAAATTGAGGCTCACATCCAGGATTTCTTGGGTTGTTTCTAGTATAGGCTCGCATCTGGTGAACACTCTGTCGCATCTGGTAGAAGAAGCTTGCATTTGGTTTGTTGCATCGTATCCCATATTTCTCGGATCGCATCTGGTTGAAATTTTTGTGAACTTCATTGCCTAACCCCTAATACTTTAACCAGTTGTTGATTTGATCTTTTAACAACCTAACGAGTGCTTGCAGGTTGCTGATAAGGAAGTAAGAAGACTTGGCTAACGTGTGTGTTTGCAGGTGTTTTAAATTGATTTCAATACTAACCATTTACAAGTCTTTTTTTTTAAACTTAAAAACATTTTCTCAAACACTTGTTAAAGCAACCAGATTACTATGCTCTTTTCCTTTAAGGAAAATAAAAAAATCAGACGTTGGTTTAACACTTGTAAAGGAATTTGGAGATAAATGGACCAACAAACTCACACTTTAATTCATTTTGGAAATTAGTAATTAGACAAGCTAATCATTAAATCTTGTGGGATAATTGAACAAGTTACATCGTTTAATTCATTTTGGGATCTGAAATTGAACAAGCAAATCACTTAACATCACGGAAAATTGAACAAAACAAATTTGCTTTCATGCATCCTATTTTCATTAACTTAGGAATATCTAAATAAAGCTCAACATAGCTTGAGGGAAACAATCTTTGATTGGAGTTTTTTGGGAGAAAATGACATGGATTGGGAGAGTATGCTCTTCTTCTTTCAAAGAATCAGAAATCTAGACATCCTACGCTTGCCAATCCTTTGTATGCTTATTTAATACTATAGGGCCTGTCGGTTGAGGAAAAAATCTATCGGGAATGACCCAAGTGAGGATAGGTTTTATGCCAACCATTCCAACTCACTATAAATAATTACTTCCTCATAGGCCAAAGCCTCAGAAGACGGAGCTGGTTTTGTTCTCAAAATTTTGACATCATTCCTTGAACATGCTTGGATATGTGTAGAGTGAAGCCGCTTGAATCTTGCTTGTGAGACTACACATATTTGAGTACTCATAGGGCAATACACCTCAATTTTTCCTTGTGAAATTCTATGGGAGACGGTTTTGAACAGATTGGCCCATCATAAACAATGAAATTCATAGACAAACTACTCGATTCATCCCCAAAAGGGTGATAATCCATGTGCAAGGCAAAAAGTAATTGCCCTAAGACACTCATCATATCATTCCCTCACTTGCATTTGGAGTCAGCTAATACATCATCATGACTGGAGCCAATGTGTGCTTGGTGATGGTTGTATTCTGATTAGCATTTGAGTGTGTACCTAAGTCAACGAGCAAGGAATTTCATCCTCCACCTAGAAAATAGGGCATAAGGATATGTTTGTTCCCCTAACAATGCAAATTTGCTTGATGTATTTGAAAGATCACTAAACAAGATAACACCTTCAAAATAAGCAACAAAAGTCAATCCTTGATCTACATGTGTTTTTCACTCGCCAACAAGTCTCCAAACATGATCCCAGATCAAACAAACTTCATGAACTTCCAAAATGTATTTTTCAAATGAAAAAAATTTGACAGAGACATCAGAAACTCACATCCCAAATTTCCTAGCTTGTATTTGGTATCCTATCTCATATCTAGTATCCTGGCTCGTATTTGGTCAACACATCATTGCATCTAGGGTTAAATCTCGCATCCTGGGTCTTCAGAATCTCGCATACTATATTTCCTAGCTCGCATCTAGGATAGTGGGCACTTGCATAATAGTTTCTTAGGAAAACTTAGTTGATTTGGATACCCTTTTGGCTCTTTATTCTGTCCCTATTTTATTTTCTAGTCTCCCTATTACTGTGTCAAAACACTTTTTTAGATGTCTACCTTGCATGTCCTGTCAGTTTCTCACAATCTGTCTCAATACGTGTGGTCTATCCAATTTTTACAACTTGATTCCCAGCTCACTATCAGGGCATTCTAACCCTCTAACACTGGAATCATTTACTTCCACCAAGATACAAATGATACTTCCACCTAGACACACTCACTTGAATGATTCGAGATAGTACTTGACACTATTGGGAAAACTTTGATAAAGTTGAGATCCAAATACATGGTTAACACAAGATGCAACAAGTACACATCTAAAGGATTAAAATTACTTCCTAAATCACTACACTTTCAAGGAGAAACATCTCGCAGTTCCCTACTCGATCTAGACTCTCTATAAATGGACAGGTCCACTCACGGATGGAGTGAGGCTTTTGACAAATATGATAATAGAAAAAACCAAAAGCATGAAGATATTGATGAAGAAGAAGAACCCACATTTGACCATGCTATATTTGAATCAGGCAGTGAGGAAGACATCACTGAAGAAGAGTACAATAAACTCAAACAGAGCAAGAAATTCCAAAAGACAATGGAAAAGATGATTGACTTAGATAAAGAGAAATACTTTCTCCATCTAGCATCCAGTGGTGTAAAGTTACATAAGGATTATGATGTGGAACAACTAAAAGAAAAGGAGGTATCGACTCCTATATCTATTCTCACCAAACAACTCACCTTGATGCAAATAGAGCTTGTGAATCTCAAACAGGTGAAGGCTAAACCCAAGACAAAATACTCTGTAGACTCCATTTGTCCATTTCCCTTTGACAAGAGTATCACTATGGTTCCATTCCCTCCCAATGTGGCAAGGCCAAAATACGACAAGTATATGGGAGAGACTGATCCACATGACCATGTTAGAGAATTTTGTGCTCTTAGCATAGAGTACATGCATGAACCTACATACCTCATGCGACTTTTTCCTAGAAGTCTAGGAGGCAACACCATGGAATGGTTCTCAAAACTTACACCTAAGGTCAAAAATTTTGAGGAGTTAATTCAAAAATTTATCCAACATTACTCCTATAATATCAAGCATGATGTGACTATGATGGACCTATGCAACACTAAACAAAAGACTGGTGAATCCTTTATCCACTTTCTACAAAGGTGGAGGAAAATCTTTGCACGGTATTCAAGAGCTATTCCCGAATCTGAGAAAATGGAAATCTCTTGTCAATAACTTGGTACCTGAGTTGAACTATGCATTGAAAATGCAAGACTCCCCTAGATTTGACATGATGATTAAGAACACCCTCCGTATCGAAGAAGTTATGGTCAAAAAGAGAGAAATCACTCTCCAAAGTGAAAACAAATCTAACAACTCCAACTCCAAACCTAAATGGTGGAAGAAAAACAAAAATGTTGTCAACGATGGAGTAGTAGACGCATCCAATGTTGGTCCTAAACCTGAGGTGTTTAATCTGACTAACAACATGCAAGAAAGCAAAGATACCAAGGTAACAACCCCCATACCCAAAGAAAACAATGATACTAGCAAGGGTTGGCCATGGACTTCAAAACCTCAAAGAACATTCACTCCTTTGGGAGAGCCTCTCGAGACTATTTTGAAGATACTATTAGACAACAAAGGTCTCACAATCCCAGATTCCAAACCATGGGAAGAAACGGTCAAACCCAGATGGTGGGATGACAATTCTTACTGTGTCTTTCACAAAAACAAAGGACACAAGACTAACAACTGTCTTAAAATCAAACATGTTATCCAAGACCTTATTGAAGGAGGAAAAATCAAAGTGGAGGGACACACTACCAACAAAGATCATACAACATTTAACAAACCGTTCCCTAATTATGAGAAAGGGGAAGCATCTAAAGGAAAAGGTAATGAAGTAAACTACACCTACTCCAATAATGATAACGTAATCAATATGCTAGACATTAAAACATGATCAATTAATGTGGTCACAATAAAAGGTTCTTTCCAATCAAATGTGGTGACTTGGAGCCAAGCACAGGTCATGATCAAAGGACCTAATTCTACCTCAAAAATAACATCAACATCCAAAGTTCCTATTGTTACTATCCCTAAACCAACAACAAAACACATGGTTATTATTCCTGTAGCAAAGTATGACTTGGTGGACCAATTGCAACTAACCTCTGCTAAAATTTCCATTTTTGAGTTGCTTAAAATATCCACAATGCATAGGGAAATCCTGGAACAAGCCCTACATGCCAAAAATGTACCAAAGGACCTTGATATAGAAAAATTCCAAGCGATGGTTAATCACATCTCAACACCACATTACCTCTCCTTTTTTGAAGAGGATGATAAATTATTGACCCATCCACATAATCAGCCCCTCCATATTGAAGTCCTCATTCATAAAACCCGTGTTAGAGATGTATTGATAAATGGAGGCGCAAGATTGAATAATTTTACCCTTAATATAATCAAGAAACTGAGTCTTTCAAAATAAACCATTGACTATAGAAGAAAAATCACTATTAAAGCTTATGATGAGGAAGAAAGATCTTCTAAAGGTCTTATTGTTCTACCCATCAGAGTCAGACCATTTGAAAGGAATGTCATATGTCAAGTTCTAGACCTACCCCTAGCCTACAACATCCTGTTGGGGAGACCATGGATCCACAAAATGCAAGCTGTATCACATACTTACCACCAGTGTATCAAGTTCCCACATAATGGGGTAGAAGTGACAATTCCCGCAGATGCTAATTATACTTGCAACAACATCAAAGCAGGTAGTATGATTCCACATAAAAAAGAGGCTATGGATGAGATTGCTCCTAAGACTACCAAAGACATGGTTATGAAAAGCTTTTGGAAAACCTTAAAACTTGAAGAAATAGGTATGTGAGAATACAAGCTGGACATGACCCCGTCATTAACATAACTTCCAGTGTCACCAAGATCCTATGGAAAACCCTCCTCATTATTCACACTTGCTTCATCTCAAATGCCATAATTCCACAAAGCAACTGGCATGTTTAAGGCATCCACATCTTCTTTAGATAACACATAAGAATAGGTAGTCTTGGACTAGATTTACAAGGGAGAACCAACAGAAGCTGAGGTCAAACATGTAGAAATATTCCTGGAATAGTATGACAAAGGATATGATCTCCTTAAGAAAATGGGATACAAAGGAAAATGACCTCTAAGAGACACACAAAGAGGACTTATCAAACGTGTACACATGGAGTTCAAGAATACCAGAGACAAAATAGGACTGGGTTTTAATAATGAATCTAACAAACCTACTTCAAAAGATAGCCTAGTCTCCCACAAAGGGAGTGATGAAATAGAAGAGATAGAACTAGAACAATGGTCCTATGAAAGATTATTACAGGTTGGCACGGAGAATCCTAACTATCAAGGAGAGCGCTATGTACCAAGCTTTGAGGTACCACAAGATATTCACATACCTTTGTTAGCACAAGCTCCTATTCAAGAGGTAGGATACATAACAACAGATGGTCTAGAGATACCATTGATAGCAATAGCCATAGAGAGCACACCTCGACAGCATGATTCACATCCTAAATAGGGGCAATTAGTCATAATCACATATGTCCTTGATTTACCACACTTTGATCCATAGGTGGCTAATCGAGTACATCAGATAACTATTGCAGAATTCTTAAACAGGTCTGATGATGAAATCATAGACTCTCATGATTATGAATGAGAAGAGCTATCTGTCACCACAGAGGACATTGAAATAGATGTGATTCATATGTTTGCAGTTCCATTAGCACCCAACGGACATTCTAACACTACTCCCAACAATATTGATATTCCTTAAGTAGAGGAAGAGTTCCTTCCCCCAATCATTGATGGAGAGACTAGTGTTCTCATAAGTCTAGAAGAACTTCAGAGGCGACAAGCAAGAAGCCTCATTTTACGAAGAGATGATGATGAAAGTTCTACTGATGAGTCACTAGAGTTTGGTCCACATATAACTAACAATGACCCTTTTAATGACAATCTAACTCTTATTGATCTAAACATCGAAGAACTTAACTTAACAGGACATATCATGTTAGTTAATAGTCTTGACGCTAACATGATGTTGTCCTTCCTAGAGCCTGACTCCTTGTCTTTAATAAACCCTAACCTAATTGATTTGACTAATACAAATACTACTCCTATCCTTAACTTTCCCAATGAGTACACCTTGGCTTGCTATCTAAATGCTTGTGAACCTTACCCTTCTTCCATCAATGCAAGGAGCATGAACATGTCACAGGAGGATATCAAGTTTCTCATTCAAAAATTGAAAAATAAAAAGAAAAAAAGGAACTGACGGTGAAAACCACGTTGTGGTAGTATCAGATCCTAAGATAGTAAAGACAAAAAATGTATCCGATGATGAAAACCTCTCAGAGGCACCAAAGGATGAGATTCTTGATATCCTTCCCGAGCACTTTTAAGAAAGGTCTTTAGTTTTGATAGAACCAACATAGCCAGTTAATTTGGGCACAATTGAAGATCCTCAAATAGTACACCTAGCACAATACAATATTTTTCAGAAGAGGAGAAGACATAGTTCATTGAGTTCTTGAAAGAGAAGAAGATCAAATTTGCATGGTCTTATAAAGATATGTCTAGACTGGATCCTGAGTTAATAATGCATCACTTGTCTATAGCTCTCGGGATCAAACCTGTGAAACACAAACTTAGAAAGATGCATCCTCATATTGCATTGCCAGTAAAAGCAGAGCTAGAGAAATTGTTGAAAGCTGGATTCATCAGAGTCATTGCCTACGCAGGATGGATCTCCAATGTGGTCCCAGTGTCTAAATATGATAAATCTATTAGGATTTGTACAGATTTCAAGGACTTAAACAAGGCATGTCCTAAGGATGACTTCCCCCTTCCTAATATTTATATGATCATAGACCTCACAGCAGGATACCAAATGTATTCATTAATGGATGGTTTCTCAGGCTATAATCAGATTAAAATTGCTCCTGAAGATCAAGAGAAGATCGTATTTACATGCGCATGGGGCACATTTTGTTGGAACATCATGCCATTTGGGTTAAATAATGTCGGTGCTACATATCAAAGAGAAATGACTACTATATTCCATGATATGATGCATAAAAACATGGAGGATTACATAGATGGCACCTTAGCTAAATCCAAAGAAAGGAGCACTCATATTGCTGACTTAAGGAAGATATTGGATTGAATGGAGCAATTTCAACTCAAGCTCAATCCAAAGAAGTGTGCCTTTGGGGTCCAATTAGGAAAGCTCTTAGGGTTTATTGTTTCAGTGAAGGGAATTGAGGTAGATCCTACAAAAGTCAAAGATATACTAGAGATGAATCCTCCACACAACATTAGTCAAATAAGGACATTACAAGGGAGACTTCACTAGATTAGGAGTTTCATGTCACAACTTGCTGACAGAGCAAAAACCTTTACCAAATTGCTACACAAAGGGGTCACCTTCAAATGGGATGAACACTGTGAAGCCAACTTTAGAGAATTAAATGAGTACCTAGCTACTCCTCCTATTCTTATGGTGCCTATTCATGAAAAGCCATTACTACTATATATTTCAGCTACAACTACATCACTAGGAGTATTGTTGGCACAAGAGGATGAAACAAAGAAAGACATAGCTATCTACTACATCAGTATAACACTAGTCTCCTATGAACTCAATTACAACATTATTGAAAAAGCATGCTTAGCAGTTGTCTTTGCATCACAGAAATTGAGACAATACATGCTCTCACATATAGTAAGGCTCATTGCTAAGATTGATCCTCTAAAGTACCTTTTAAGCAAAACAACATTAACAGTATGTCTGGAAAAATGGGTCCTCATTCTGAGTGAATTTGACATTAAATATGTGGACCGAAGGGCTATTAAAGGAAAAGTCCTCACAAATCAACTAGTTGATTCACTGCTCCAAGATAATGAACCTTTAAGGATTGAATTCCCTAATAAAACAATTATGCATCTGACTAAGTATCCATGGAAGATGTACTTCGATGGTTCTTTCACACAACAAGGCTTTGGAGCAGGAGTTCTATTCATAACTCCTCAAGGCTACAAGATACCCAAGTCTTACAAATTGATGTTTCCATGCACCAATAACATTTTCGAATATGAGGCATTGGTAAACGGTCTTAATCTTTCCATGGAATGGAAGAATGTAGAGTTACACGTGTATGGTGACTCCTAGCTCATTATTAATCAGGTTAATGGAGATTATCAGATGAAAGATGAGAAGTTGACACCCTACAAACAACTGGTTGATGACCTAAATAAGTACTTCGTCTTCATCACATTCCAGCAGATATCCAAAACAAAGAACAAAGCTACGGATGCTATGGCTACATTGGCGTCCATGTTACAACTAGAGGAACATCAATTCTTCTATGACTTCTTGGTGGAAGAACTATCCTATCCTGCCTTTGATACCCCTGAATACCAAGTAATTTGTGCTTTGAACACCCCAAACCAATCTCGGTATGCCAATATCATTGCTTACCTAACTGACCAACCATTCCCAATGATCTATCCTGAAATGAAAAAAGAGCCTTGATTAGGAAAACATCACATTATGTCCTCATAACTAATAACTTATATCGACGAGGTCTCGATGGTACGCTTCTTAGATGTTTAGAACTCAAAGAGTCAGATCGCGCGTTAAAAGAAGTCCACGAAGGTGTATGTGGATCACATTCAAATGGATTTTTAGTAGCAAAGAAACTGCTTAGAGTAGGCTATTACTGGCCTACCATGGAAAAAGATGCTATTCAATTTTCCAAAACATGCTAGACACATGGAAATCTCATCCATTCTCCTGCCAAAGAACTTATACCTTTCATTACACATTGGCCATTTCAGCAGTGGGCCTTTGAATTGGTTGGACAAATGTATCTCAATTCTTAAAATGGACATAAGTTCATCATTATGGCCACTGAGTATTTCACAAAGTGGGTTGAATTCATTCCGTTAATCAAAGCCACTAGCAAACATGTGGCTATGTTCATTTTGAACTACATTATCTGTAGATATGGGATAACCTCTTCAATTGTAACAGACAATGGGGGCCAATTTAAAAATCAAGACAATGATGACCTTTGTGAACAGTTCCACATCACTCAACATTGCTCCTCAATCTATTATCCTCAAGGTAATGGACAGGCTGAGGCATCTAATAAGAATATTCTCAAGATCCTACATAGAACTGTAAGTAAGCCTAGGAGAGATTGGCATCTACAACTGAATCTGACACTATGGGCATACAGAACAAGCATCAGAACACCAATAGGAGCCACACCATTTTCCCTAGTCTATGGCGCTGAAGTAGTACTACCTATTGAGGTTGAAATCCCATCTTTGTGGATATCTTTACACGGTCTTGTAACTGATGAGCAGTACAACATTGATAGGGTGAATTCTTTAGACCTACTTGATGAGCGCAGGCAATAGAAATTTGATCATCTGAAGGTGTACCAAGCATGAATGTCCAAGGGGTACAAGAAAAAGGTCAAGCCATGAAAATTTCAAGTGGGGGATCTTGTCCTAAAGGAGAATCCTAAGAACCAGTCTAATAGAGAACATAAAAGAAAGTTTGAACCTAACTGGTTGGGACCATATGTTATTACTGCTACTTTTGGGACTAGATCTTATCAACTAGCTACACCTAAGGGAGACGTTCTTCTAGATCCTATCAATAATTTACATTTGAAGCGGTTCTATGCTTGATGTTCGGCTAGCAGAGCTTGTACAGTGAAAAACTCAGAAAATACCAAAAACATTCAAAAAATTGATCCTAAAGAAATCCAAAAATAGTAGAAAAAGTCCTGAAGAAAGGTATCCTTGGTGAAAACCTGGCAAATAGGCACCTTGATACTACAAAAACATTCAAAAAAAGCAAAAATAGCAAAAAAATTGAAAAAGAGAAAAGTGCCTTGATGAAAACCTGGTAAAACAGGTGTCTTGGTAGCAAAAAGAATAAAAAGTTTTTCCAAGTGGTGAAAACCTGGCAATCAGGTGTCACTTGTGCTCTGCGCTCCATCTATCAATACATTGTTGATACTAAGCCTTCACGATTACACCTGTGCTAAGAGTTGACTTTGTTTCCTTATGAAAATCTCATCCTCGCTTTGGGATTTGTGTGCATTTCTGTCTTAGGATCAAGTCATTCTATACTGGGGGCATTTTTCTAGCATGATAGGTAGCGTCTACTATGTCGTCATAGGATTTTTTGTCTCGTGACACAATGATACTTGATGTTTTTACTAAACTATCACTTTCATGAAACAAAGATGGCATAAACATTGCACTAATAGGAACAATGTTCCTAAGACCTACATTGGATTACAAGCAGGAAGAAAGTTATACACAGACATGGAACACATATTGCTTGAATTCCAAACTTTTGATTGATGAATCTATACTGCGCTTGAAAAATGAATCAACAGTGTTTCTCAATACTACCTAAACACATTTTGATCTTGGTTTGATTATGACTCTTTTATGTACCCATGATGTCTTCATTGGGGGCATCTAAGCAGTTATGAATTTTATTTTGATTGATTCACAATTGATAGTTCTTATGTCTTCCGAGTTACTCCATGACGTCTGCGCAAAGACAAAGAGTCGCAAGGATAGGGGGCATAACATTTTCTTGGTTTTCTGTGTATGGTGATTATTCCAAATAATCCTATAAATTTCACCTAACTTGGATGTTTATGGTAAGAGCTGCCACCATGAGTGGCTAGCCGCATATATCTCGATCTTTGTTATGTGTAAACTACGATGAGGTTGAAACAATTTCCTTGTCTTATTTCTAAACTCAGGTTCTCACTAAGGTATACAAAGCATAATGTATCCAAGGATATAAATTTTCAAGGTCATTGAGGGTCCAATATCTTGCCTTACATAGATTCTAATATAATAAAAGGAAGGTGACTATTTTGTTATCCTGGCTTCTATGCCTTGATGCCTAAGTCTATTTCTGACATTCTAATAAATATAGTATTCATACTTACATAATATTAGTGGGTATTAGTGATGGTTGTACTATTAGGTGGTATCCATTCCAAAAAGTGCCCAATGATGATAAAAATGTCCAATATCTACCAATCAGTGACAAGTCCTAAGAGTATGCATATAGATACATTTAGAGATTGCATGATGCATTTGTGAAAGAAACAAAAACATAAGGAATTTGAGCTCAAAAATGATTTCTATTTTCTTCTAAATCCAAGTTAATTCCATCCATTTTACTAATATCTATATCGTTGCACATCCATAGCATACATTTTGCATTCATAAAATGAGACAGAGGAAAAATACAAAAAACAAAGCATTTGTGCATTTTATCTCTACATCCTAGAGTGCATCCATACATTTTACTTGCATAAGAAAAACTCAAAAACATACATTTTGCATATTCACGTAGTATCATTTGAAACATATTTATATCAGTGATAAATCCAAAACACATAAATGATGTCATCATCTAATCTAATTCATCATAAAGCCGAGATACCATCACATGTGCAAACAAATCCATCAAAGCATATGGAACTCATGAATCATGTCAGAATTAGAAACAACTGCATCAAATATATATATAT
>MU227483.1:1397332-1419667 GCA_018584345.1 Thuja plicata
GGTTCAAACCCATCCCAACCTATTCACCCCATGCTAAGTCTAATCCTAATCCTAATCCCATTCTAACCCACCTCCTAATGATGTCACATTCCTAAAAATGTGATTAGGAACTCAACCCACTTGAGAAAGTCAACTTTCTCAAGCTTGACTCTAAACCCTCTCCATGCCTCTTAAATGCTTGCATTTAATGCATATGACCTCTCCATGCCTCTTAAATGTTTGCATTTAAGGCATATTCCTCAAGCCCATGCTTCTTTAATGCCTTTGGCATTTATTCCTCTTACACCTCATTAATGAGTTTTGCAACTCCATTAATGACCCTTGTCCCCCCTCTCTCTCCTCATTTCTTCTATAAATAGGAGTTTTTGAGCACAAATAAGCCTAAATTTTAGATTGAAAATGTATTGTTATGCTTCTTAGATCATTTGTGAATTCATGTTGCATTTTAGCTTTGATATTAGGCATTGTTATTATCTTCATTTCTAGAAATAATATGCATGTTTCTTTATCATTTAGATTAGTTTTGATTCATGCTAGGTTGTATATGTCACTGAAAAAGACATAATCTTAGGGCTATTATGTTGTTTTTCACACTCCTCCTAGTTAGGAAGCAATAGATCGATTTTAGTAGATTTCCATGCTTTACTAACCCTATTTTCACTAACGTAATGATCTATTGAAGTGTTGTATCATAGGTAACAGGTGCACTATTTCACACACACAAATCCAAGGGTGTAATTACACTTCCTCTTCAAGTGGGTCCTACATTGATTGAGACTACATGCCAAGTTCTTGACCTTGATCTACCATATAATATCCTCCTTGGTCAACCTTGGATCCATGCCATTAAAGTTGTGTTTTCCACCTTGCATAAATCTATAAAGTTACCACATAATGATAGAGAAGTTACTATCCCTGGAGATCTTGAACCCTTCTAGTATTGCAAAATTATTGAGGGAAAAAAAACAAATTTCTACTCTCTTAATGAATTATCCAAATCATCTGTCACTAAACCATCCTCCAACAAATACTTCCACTACTAAATCCACTAATCCTAATGACCAAGTGAAAACTGTGGATAATGGTTGTGGAGAATATTCAATACGTAATGCATTTTTGTTGGTCAACTATCAATTTCTCCCAAATATTATGGTCAACCTTCCCCTATCTTTCCTAAAGATAAACCCACCATCTAATGCAAGCAGACTACCTTTGATCAATGGGGACCCCTAGATGACAAAAATATAGAAGAAAATGTATTTTCATGGTTATACATAGAAGACAAGGACAAGATTGTTGACATCCTGAAAGAGAAGCATCCAAAGGCATATCCTATAGATGAGAATATGGTATATCATGAGACAAGGTTAGGGAAAAAATAACAAGGTATCAAAGAACATATTCATACAAGAGCTTACTATCACAATAGGGGACTCATATATCACTCAAAAACCAAAATGTCCTCCCAAAAAGACCATGAAGCTTCTTCTGACTCTAATTTCCTTGAGGATGAATTATATGACGTACCCTTTGAATGCCTCTATGATGATTTCTTTGGAATTAACCATGTCCTTAACATAACACTCACTGACCTTACATCTCCTAGCCTTCCACTCAAGCACCCTAAGGTTATTGATTTGGATCAACAAGGACCACCAACATTGGATATATGCGAATCATATGAAGTAGTGTTGGCACTTCTAGACCTAAAGAACCTCCAAGAATATGAGGACCATATCACATACAATGAATAGACATACTTTGGGAAAAAAGTCAACACTCTTAGTCACAAAAGTGAAAAGAAAAATAAAAATAAAAAATAAAAAATAAAGAATAAAACAAAACCATCCCCTGGTGAAAATCTTCCCAAGGCACCTTTGGATGAAGAAAGAGTAAAAATAAAGGACGCATCTTTTGGTGAAAACCTTTCTAAGGTGCCAAAAGAGGAAGAGGTTTAGATGCCACTAATGGCCCTACCTTGTGATAAATCACCCATTCTCATAGAAGACACAGTGTAAGTAAACCTTGGAACCACAAAAAATCCTAAAATTACATTCATCACAACATCCCTGAGTGGGAAGGATAAGACAAACATGACTGAGTTCCTTTGTAAATCACAACATAAATTTTTCTTGGTCACATGGAGACATGCCTAGTTTGGACTTAGATTCAGTTGTGCATCATCTCGTCATATACCCTGATGCCAAACTAGTCAAACAGAAACTTTGGAATATGCACCCACAGATAACATTATTGGTAAAAACAAAGATACAAAAAATTCTAGATGTTGAGTTTATAAGACCTATAGATTATCGGGTATGGGTCTCTAATATTTTTCAAGTAGGTAAAGTTTTTATGGGCATCCATGTTTGTACTGATTTCTGATACCTAAACAAAACATGTCCTAAGGATGATTTTCCACTCCCTAACATAGATATCATAGTGGATTGACTACTAGACATGAAATTCTATCTCTCATGGATGGATTTTCCAACTATAAATAAATCAAAATTTCTACAAAACATCACCGCAATAATTCTTTAACTATTCCATGGGGTATATTTTTATCAGGTTATGGCTTTTGGACTCAAGAATACTAGAGTTACCTACCAATGCACTATGATAGCTATCTTCCATGATCTCTTGCATGACATTATGGATGATTATATTGATGACCTTCTAGGGAAATATAAGATAACATAATCACATATTGTAGTTCTTACCAAGATATTTGATAGAATAGAGAAATACAAGGTGCAACTTAATCCTAAGAAGTGCATCTTCAATGTCACATCAAGAAAATTGTTGGGCTATATTGTATAATGAAGAGAATCTGAGGTGAATCCCAAGAAATTCAAGGGTATCCTATAAATGTCACCTCCTAAGAATCTCAAGCAACTCTAAAGTTTACAAGGTAAGATATAATCCATCTATCGGGTCATTGCACAACTTGTAGATAAATGCCATCCTTTTTCTTATCTCCTTCGTAAGGATATTAAGTTTCAGTGGGATAGCCCATGTCAGAAAGCCTTTGATCAACTCAAGCAATACCTAGAGTCACTACTAGTACTCAACCCTCCTATTTCAGGTTGACCTTTTCTTTTGTACATATGTGCTGCCAGTGTGGCATTGGGGGTACTTTTGGCGCAGTTAGATGACAATGGAAAAGAGAGAGCCATATATTATATCAACAAAACATTAGTTGGTTATGATTTGAATTATACACCAATAGAAAGGGCATATTTGGTTGTTGTCTTTGGTATATAGAAATTTCATCACTATTTTCTCAATCATAAGACCAATCTCTTTTCAAAGATTGACCCTCTCAAGTACCTCATGTCTAAAGTAGCCCTCACTGGACGCACAATAAAATGGGTAATAATCCTTAGTGAGTTTGATATTGAGTACATGGACCAAAAATAAATCAAGGGACAATTTATTGTATACTAGTTAACTATTTTGGTAGATCACCCCCTTGTAGAATAATTACCTGATGACACTATCTTTACTGTTACTCCTAGCACACAATGGAAACTATACTTCGATGGATCATATACACAAAAAGGATCGGGGTAGGAATATTGTTTGTCACACCACAAGTGGATTACATACCAAAGTCTTATAAGCTAACATTTGAATGCACCAATAACATTGCAGAATATGAGGCTTTGGTCATAGGCCCCCGTTTAGCTATCAAATGGAATATTACTATCTTACTTGTCTTTTGCAAATCCTAGCTTGTCATCAAACAAGTCAATGATGAGTACCAAACAAAGGATGATAAATTACTACCATATCGACATTTGGTTGAAGACTTGAGAAACAATTTGCAAACAAATAGCTCCAAAATATCCTTAGAGTGAATAAAAAATTTGTTTATTCTATGATTACTATTGGATCTTTGATTTCCATGCCTAAAAAATAACCACCGATGTGAATTTCTTATTGAGCACCTTATGGTCCTTGCTTATGACATGCCAAAATTTGAAATGGCGTATGACATTGTTGGTCTTGATTCACCTTGGTACCAAGAAATATATGCCTATCTTCGTGATGATGTCATAACACCTTACCCTACCCAAAACCAATGCAATAATTCTATTCGCCGTACATCTTGTTACACCCTCCTAGGTGATACCCTCTACCAGAAAGACTTTGATGGAAACCTCCTTAGGTGTTTAGGATTAGAAGAAGCTCAAATGATGTTAAACGAGGTTTTCCAAGGAATATGTGGTGCACATTCTAGTGGTCTCGCTCTTGTGAAGAAGCTCTTGCACACATGTTATTATTGGCTCACTATGGAACATGATGTCTATCACTTTGTGAATAAATGTGTGCCCTATCAATATCACAGTGATTTGATATATACACTCTCTTACTCCTTGAAATATTATTATTACACCCTAGCCCTTCTCATAGTGGGGGATCTATCTCATAGGATAGATACATCCCACCACCACCAAATATTTTACCAAATGGGTTGATGCCATCCCTTTGACCTAAACTACTGGCAAACATATATCCAAATTTATATTTAACTACCTCATATGTTATTATGGTATCCCTTTAAGTATACTAACTGACAATGATATACCTTTTAAGAACAAGGATGTCAAGCATTTTTGTAAAAAAATTGGTATTAAACAACACTTTTCCTCCATCTATTACCCCCAAGGGAATGGTCAAGTTGAGGCATATTCAGTAAATCTGGACATGACTAACACTTGTAGTTAAACCCCACCTTGTGGGCCTACCATACTTGCAACTGCACACCCACTGGTGCCACACCATATTCCCTCATCTTTGGTTCTGAATCCATCCTTCTTATTGAGATTGAGCTCCTATCCCTTAGGGTTTCCTTACATAACTTATTGCCAAATGAAGAGTACCAAGTTGCCCGACAGTAAGAGCTCCAACTCCTTTATGAGAGGCATCTTGATGCCTTAAATCACCTTCATGTGTATCAAAACTACCTATGCCTATATTATAAAAATAAGATCAAGTGAAGATAATTTGAATTAGGTTATCTTTTCCTCAAGTAGAATCAAAAGAATATCCCAAACAGTGACGAGAAAGGAAAGATTGAGCCCAATTTTTTAGGCCCTTGTGTCATCACCACCAAGTTTGGGTCTGCCGCATCTCAACTGGCTACACTAGAAGGAGATCATATCCATGAACCCATGAATATTATGTAGGTCAAGAAATTTTATGCATAACACGTAAGGGAATCCCAATTCTTAAACCAAAAATACCAAAAAAATTAATTTATTTTAATAAAAAAAAGTAAAAATAAAATAAAATTGTCCATCGGTGAAAACCGCTTTGGTTGTGCTATGGATAAGTACCATGGTGAAAACCTGTCTTAGGTGTCATGTGTAGTATCTAGATCCATCATCTATTTTGTCATCTTATCACTAACCCTATGCATTCCACTATGACTATGGCCTACACATTACAACCATGTACTCCATTACCATTTTCCTCATATACCTTCCATCTTCCCATATCTATGTGGGGATCTTACCTTTCCCTCCACCTTTCACCTCTTGTATTCCTTCCACAAATCTTGCTTCCCTTCTGTCACCCCACATTTTATGGTGAAGATGAATCTCCCTGTATTCAGAATAAGTATCTACCCATCCTATCCCAGTACACTGATCTTACCCCCATCAAAATAAGCTTAATCCCATCACACTAAGCTTTGACTTTCATATCACAAAAATTGCTTCCGTGTGGTCTTACATCAAAATTGATACATGATACTTGGTTTTGAAATTGTTATTCATTCCACATTATTTCCTATCTCACATTCTTATCAATATCATCACTCCTTTCCCTTAGGGATGTGTCCTTCCCAATCATGTCTATCATCATCACTCGATCATCTTATAGTCATATTAATGGAAAGAAATGTGGACTGAATGCCCACTTGGTCACAAGGTCTTTTTATTTGGTTTTATATTTATGTCCTGAATATATACCTACTCAAGATTGCCTTGATCTATCCATATCATCATGAATCTTGAATGATGTATACTGGGAATTGTTTTTGCGGTATGGTGTGTTTGTAGGTGGTTTAGTGCATGATCCCACATGTCGGTTAATGAATCATGGTTATGTATGTGTTTCACTAGGGAATGTTCTTTGCATATTCCCAATGAGTCTCTATCAAGGGCTTGAGTGTATTAGAACTTCACTAGGTGGTCTCACTGCATAGGTTCCACCCAGATTGATGATCAACATGCATGTCCCTAAAATAAACTTTTCTATTTGAGAGTCTAGTCCATGCAGAGGAACCATTTTATCCTTGATTTTTAGCATGTGGTGCATACCTCCTCTTGCAAAATCAAAACTAGGGCATGCTCTCCACATTAAACACAACTAAAATCCATAATCACCATTTTTTTTTAGTTTCATTTTAGTCTAGTCCCATTTTAATTTGCATCTTTAGGCTCCCATCGCCCCCCTCCATACCTATTCATGTCCTATGTTGATAGATACACTCCTAGCTTGCTTGCACTTGCTTGATTAGGACCCTCACTGTTCCTAATCTTTCCAAGATCCTAACCCTAAATCCAAGGATCTCCCAAGCCCTCCTAAATATAGTTTAGGAATTATTCAATTCCCCTCACAAGGTGACAATCTTTAGTGCTTCACCAGGGTGACTATCTTCAATGTTGTGATCAACTTCTCAACTCCCTTTGGAATCCATCCAACAACTCTTTCTTGATTGATTTATTTATTAGTGTTTTTAGGGGTTTAAATGTCTTCTCTCACTCTTTTCAATTCCACCTTGATCCCTTTATCTTGGGGTATCAAGGTCTTGTTCATCAATTTCAATATTCTTGGTTCAAATTGCCTATTAGGCCTATTAGGTCTATTAGGCCTAATCCACTAGTTTTTGCCCATTCTTGGAAAATTTTCCCAAACAACCTAGTGAAAAAGTATTGGATTTAGACACCCTCTATGGATTTATTCAATATTTTTAAGGTCTCTAGTCTCCAATTTGTCTGTATAGGTGATTCCTACAATTAAGGGCTTCTAGGGCTAATAGGCTCTCCAAGAACCAGTCAAGTTTTTCAAGCTTCAAAATGTCTTTAAATGAATTTTCCAGGTGCCACAATTCCTCAAGGGTAGCTGAAAAAATACAAACAAACCTTCCAACCTCTTGGATTAATCACCACACTCTAAATCCTACAATCAAACACCAATTTTCAACTGCAAACACCTCGCTGGGTTGCTCTAGTCTCGCCTAGGTCTTGCCTGAAAAAATAGTAAAATGCAACTTCATGGCCTCCAAAAAGAATATTTAAACTATATAGAGGCTCCCCTATCATTTAAAAAAGGCTTTTGATTATTCCACAATAGGGTTTCATGTGGGAGCCATTTATTTATAATGCAGTCCTGGACAAGCCAGTGACTGGCTTCTTTACAAAATTATTTAGAAAACTACCCTAATGCAAAGTAAATAACTTAAAACCTATGCCAAACCAAATAAAAACCACTAAATACAAGAATCCCACATGAAGAGAGTGGATTAAATCCATTAAAAGGTACTTGCAATGAAAAATGTACAAACTGTCCAGAAAAACCAGAGATACAATGCAAAGGAAATTAACTTGCATTTCTTCAAAAAAATTCTAACCTCAGGATTTGGGATCCTTAGAGATTTTATACCTTATCCTAATAGGTTTAGGTGGGTTTGATACCTACCATTACCTAAAACTCAATCTTTGTCTCAATTTGGACAATGTTGTCATGCAACTTTGCAAAGTTGCAAATGTTGTCATGACAACATTTTGACAATTCTTGCAATTTCAATGCTAATCTATTCCAATGACCTCGAATCTTCATAAAATGATGGATTAAAATAAAAGAAACCATTTTAGGCTCAAATAAACTCTACTCTACCCATTTTAGGTCTTTTGGCCTAAATACCAATGTCAAGCCTCAAAAGAGACCTAAAGCCAAAACAACTAATCTAAAGTAAAAACACTCCAGATTAGATTAATTCTAACCTAGACCCTCTAAAAACACATACTAGGACCTCCTAGGGTCTAAAAAAACACCTCTGACCTGGATGGGGTTGGTACAATCCAAAATGGGGTAGGACCAAGAGCTTAAGTCGTAGGTGCTCCTACACCATACTCCCAAACAAAAGGAACTTAAGTCACTACTAGATTAACCAAGTTAGGATCAATTCCTAATTTCTAAAAATCTATGTCCTTGGCCCATGTAGCATCTACATCTTCTTTCCCTTTCCACTTGATCAAATTATCCCAATAGGTCTTATGTCTGGTCTTCTTTCATACTCTTAAACTTGATACCTTTTCTACTTTTGTAGATGATGTAGAAGGTAAATGAAGGTCTTCTACTTCATTTATCACCTCAGTAAAACTCTGGTCTGGATCAGGGACTGGACCTTTATATAGTACTAGGTCTACTACATTGAAGATAGGAGAAAGTCCTATGTCCTCAAGAAGCTCCACCTTATATGCATTGTTCCCATATTTAGCTAGAATAGTACAGGGTCCCAACCTTCTCGTTTGCAATTTGTTGGGGACTCTCTTCTGCAATCTTGCCTTGTTCAAATGCACCATCAAAAGATTGCCTACTTGGAATTGAAGATCTTTCTTCTTTTCATCAACCTTTTGCTTGATCTTGGCAATGTTCTCTGTCAGTGACTTCTTAACTAAATCATGAATCTCTTTCATTGCATGGGAAAAATCCTCTACATAGCCACTCCTTAAGGTTCCATCTCCTATCTCTTTGAGCTCCAGAATACCCCTTGGATGCATCCCATAAACAACTTCAAATGGGATTATACCAGTGGTCTTGTTAACTGTATCATTGTATGCATATTCAGCTTGGGCTAAGATTTGGTGCTAAGTCTAACCATACTCCTTAATGAGGCACCTTGTAAGGTTACCTAGGCTTCTATTTACCACCTCAGTTTGACCATGTGTCTGAGGGTGGTATGCAGACCCAAAAGAAATATCGGTGACAAGATTATGCCATAATGTTTTCCAAAAATGACTCATAAATTTTGAGTCTCTATCAGATACTATACAGAGAGGCAATCCATGTATGCGTACTACTTCCTTGAAGAACAATTGAGCAATCTGACAAGCATCATGGATAGTATTGCAAGGTAAAAAATGTGCCATCTTACTAAATCTGTCTACTATGACATAGATGCTATCATACCCCTATTTTGTCCTTGGTAAGCCAACCACAAAATCCATGCTAAGACATTCCCATGACGTACTAGGAATGGGCAGGGGTTGATAGAGGCTAGCATTGGAAGAAGTGCCCTTAGCCTTTTGGAAAGCAATACAACATTCTACATACCTCCTAACATCAAGATTCATTTTTGGCCAATAATAGTATCTTTGCACTAACTCTTGAGTCTTATTGACTCCAAAATGTCCACTAAGGGCTCCATTATGCCTTTCTTGAATCAAATTTACCCTCATTGACCCTCTAGGTACACAAAGATGACCACCCCTAAACAAAAATTCATAAAGTATAATCAGAGAACTCACCATGAAAATGATTTTGATGCTCCTTACATATCTTTTAGGCCTCTGCAAAATCTCCATCCTCTGAGTATAGGTCCTTGAAGCTATCAATCCCAATGCTCTTCAATTGAACTTCTTGTACTGTCAAGAGTCTTCTGCTTAGTGCATCAAAAACTTTACTCTGTTGCCCCTTCTTATGTTTGATGGTGAATGTATATGCTTGCATGTACTCCAACCATTTCATATGCTTCTTAATGAGTTTATCTTGGGAATTGAGGAAAATTAGGGCCTAGTTGTCTGTATAAACCACAAATTCCTTAGGAAGGAGGTAGTGTCTCCATTTCCTTAAGGCTTGGACTAGAGCATACAACTCTAGGTCACAGGAAGAGTACTTCCTCTTTGCATCACTGAGATTCTCACTGTGAGAAGTAACTGGTCTTCCATCCTGGCTCAAGACAACCCCTATGGAAATGTTTCTTGCGTCACACTCCACAATGAAGAGTTTCTCAGAACTAGGAAGAAACAGGATGGGTTGAGTAGCTATCCTTTTCTTCAAAAACTCAAAACCGTAATTTTCTTGATTATTCCATTTGAAATTAGTTCTCATTCCACCCTTGATGGTGTTTAACATAGGTGCACATATAGCACTAAACTGCTTGATGAAATTTCTATAATATTGAGCCAAACCATGAAAGCCACTCAGCTCTGTAGCAGCCTTAGGAGTAGGCCAATTGACAATTGCCTCCACTTTTCTTGGATCCATTTTAAGATTCCCATGTGATAGTACAAAACCAAGGTACACTAGTTCCTGCTTCATCAACTCACACTTATCCAAATTTATCATTAGCTTTTCCTCATGACACTTTTTAAACACAACTTGCAAATGTTTAAGATGTTCCTCTGTAGTCTTACTAAAGATCAAGATATCATCAAGATATACAACTAAAAACTTACCAATGAAGTGCTTCAACACCTCATTCATCAGCCTCATAAAAGTGCTTGGGGAATTAGATAGCCCAAATGGCATGACAAGACATTCATACAAACCTTCAGTGGTCTTGAAGGCAGTCTTCCACTCATCCCCTTCTTTGACCCTGATTTGGTGGTACCCACTCTTGAGAAAAATCTTAGTAAAGTACTTGGCATCCCCTAAATATTCTATTAGATCTTTTATCCTTGGGATTTGGAATCTATACCTAATGGTGATTCTATTTATGGCCCTAGAATCAGTGCACAACCTCCAAGTACCTCCCTTCTTAGGGGCTAAGATAGTAGGAACAACACATTGACTAATACTTCTCCTAATCAGACCTTGGTATATAAGCTCTTGGATTTGTTTAGAAATATCCTCATTTTTTTGGGGTGTCATTTTGTAAGAAAATTTATTAGGAAGTGTGTCTCTTGGGATAAAATCTATTCGATGGCTAATGGCTCTTTTAGGGGTAGGGTAGCTGGTTTTCCATCACTTACTATGTCTTGGAATTCCTTCAACATTTCTTGAACCTCTATAGGAAACTCTACCTTATTATTTGTCTTCTCTTCCTTGGGCTTCAAAAATAGTACATACGCTACTCCTTCACCTTCTTCTAGGGTCTCCAAGAACTCTTTCTCACCTAAGAAAAGAACATTAGGCCCTGTTGACCTTTCTTCCCCTTCTTCTAACAGGGACTGTATCTTGAAAGTAACACCATCCTTGCTAAATGAATAGGCATTCTTGGCCCCATCATGCATGGCTTGCCTATAAAACTACCACAACCTTCCCAATAAGAGGTGGCAGGTGTTAGGAATAAGGTGTCTCAACCTTGGATAATTCCTATTCATATTATTTGTTTTGTAAAATGTATTTCTTTCAAATAGTGTAATTAAGTGTGAGTGTATATGTCTAGTTGGCATGTTGATGTGTCAATCCACTTGATGTGTCAGCATCTTGAATTGTGTGTAAGGAGATCATGGCTGAAAGGGTTATGATGGATTCCTATGACACGGAAGAGCTATTTCTAGAAGATTCAATGATGGGTGAAGACATGCAAGACATGTGGCAACTGATAAAGTTGAGTACTGTACACTCTTCTTCTATAAACTAAGTGTAAAACCCTAATATGGTTAATCAAACAATTCATCTAGAAATATTTTCTCAGAGAAAGGTAAAACCGTAATACGACTATCTTTGGAAGTTTCCCTAAAAAGGAAAGCGCATGATATAAGCATTTTTTAGGGTTGCAGTCTGGGATAGGAAAAGAGTGTATTATTGGTATGATCTCGAGCTACTGGATTTATCTTTGAGTTTCGATTGTCTCCTAAAAGAACTTGCATTGCAAGTGTGTTGTAACCATTGTGTTGAAGATAATACATTGTGCAGGTTTTGGAGTGCTGGGGTTTTTTACCGAAAGGTTTTCCCCAGGGCAAATCATTATGTCATTCTCTATTTTCTGTATGCATGGTATATGGCTGGAATATCATTGTTAAAGTAGTTAACAAATTTGAAATTGTAAGAATTTAAAAGAATTTGCACAATAATTTCCTTTAGAGATTAGTGTAGGAAGCTGTTTCCACACTTGAGTTTCCTTACAACAGGCATGTATTGGCAAGATATCACATAGTACTCTATCTTTATACCTCCAATGGTGAAGTCTACCCATGCTTTCTCATTAACTAGAACATGTTGTCCTTTGTTCAACCAAGTGAATCTATAAGGATTGTTGTGAGGAATCCTTTTCAATTTGAGCTTAGTAACTTCCTCCTCTGACACAATATTTTTAGTTGACCCCAAGTCAATAATTACTTTGCAAACTTTTCCCATGATTTTTCACTTCATTCTAAACAATGCCCTTCTCTGGCTGGGTTCTTCTCTGACAGGCTCTTTGATAAGTGTTCTTCTTATCATTAGGTTCTCTTCTTCTTCTGACTCTAAGGGTACCTCTTCATGTTTATTTCTACTTGTCTCTTCTTGAACATAAATCACTCTTTTCTCACTTCCTTGGGATGTAGACCCCTTGTCTAGACACCTATAAGCAAGATGTCCTAAATTGTTGCAGTGGTAACACTTCATGCTTGCAAAGTATGAACCTCTTCCTTTTCCACTATTTCTTCCTCTCTAATTGATACTTGAGCCTCTTCCTTTGTTAGAACCTCCTCTTCTTGAGCTTCCTTCATGTTTCTTTGTCAACTTTGTCTCACCTTGTACCTTTGACTCTGCACTCCTACCTCCAAAACCTCCTCTATAGCCTCTACCATCTCTATCTCTACCTCTTCCTCTATTATTGTTTTAGTCTTTCTTCTTTCTTAATTTCTCTTCCATTTTAATAACTAATTAATGAAATCTCTGCACCGTGGTAGGAGTAAGGAGACTAAGTTCATCTCGGATATTCTACTTCAAGCCATTCAGATATTTGGATACCCTCACAATCTCATCTTCGTCCACTCTAGACCTCATGCATAATATTTGGAACTCTTCTGTATAAAAGTTGATATCTAACTCATTTTTCCTAAGACTCTGTCTTTTCTTATGCAATTGGATTTTATAATCCTCTGGTACATAGGATTCTCCCACCTTTGCCACCATAACTTTCCATGTATCTATTGGTATCTTCCCTTCTTTCTCCCTCTCATCATGGATGAAATTCCACCAAGTGAGGGTAGATCCCTTGAGTCTACCTTTTGCTACTTTCACCTTTTGGGCTTCACTTATTCCATCACATTCAAAGTGATTCTCAAGCCCCTCAATCCAATCCAACACCACTTCTGGTTCTATTTTTCCACTAAATATGGGTATCCCCTCTAAAGCTTTCCCACTTATGGATTTAAATTCTTTGAGGAATTGTTCCTCATTCAAGATAGGGTCTAGTTCAAGTACCTCATCCTCTAGAGCCACTTCTTTATTCTTTCCTTCCACCTTATCCTTTACTTCCTCAATATTTTCATTTACTTGATCTACCTTATGCTCCAATTGAGCCAATATTTCTCTAAGTAATTTTTTATCCTCTTCTTTCTCATCCACCTTCTTGGCTAACTCTGCATTAGTCACCATCGTCAATTCTCCAACCGACTCCTCTGGTTGTAACAACAAACCACAAGCCTAATCTTATATGTTTTGATACCAATGTGATAGGCACACTCCTAGCTTGCTTTAACTTTCTTGATTAGGACCCTCACTATTCCTAATCCTTCCAAGATCCTAACCCTAACCCCTAGGATCACCCAAGCCCTCCTCACTATTTTAGGACTTATTCAATTCCCCTCACAAGGTGACAATATTTAGTGCTTCACTAGGGTAGCTATATTCAATGTTGTGATCAACTTCTCAACTCCCTTTGGAATCCATCCAGCAACTATTTCTTGCTTGATTGCTTTGTTAGTGTTTGAAGGGTTTAAAATGTCTTCTCCCACTCTTTTCAATTCCACCTTGATCCCTTTATCTTGGGGTATCAAGGTCTTTCTCATCGATTTCAATATTCTTGGTTCAAATTGCCTATTATGCTTATTAGGTCTATTAGGCCTAATCCACTAGTTTTTTCCCATTCTTGGATTTTTTTCCAAAAAAACTAATTAAAAAGTATTGGATTAAGACACCCTTTATGGATTTATTCAATATTTTTTAGGTCTCCATTCTCCAAGTTTTCTGTACAAGCAATTCCTACAATTAAGGGCTTCTAGGGCTAATAGGCTCTCCAAGAACCAGTCAAGTGTTTCAAGCTTCAAAATGTCTTTAAATGGATTGGATAGGTGAAAAAATTACTCAAGGGTCTCTTTAAAATTCCAAATACACCTTCCAACCTCTTTATTCATCACCACACTTGAACTCCTGCAATCAAACACCAATTTTCAACTGCAAACACCTAGCCGGGTTGCTCTGGTCTTGCCTAGGGCTTGCTTGAAAAAATAGAAAATGAAAATTCCTAGCCTCCACCATGCATATTTAAAATATAAATATGCTCTCCTATCATGTCCCAAAGGTCTGTGATGATTCCATAGTAGGGTTTCATGTGGTAGCCATTTCTTTACAGTGCAGTCCTAGACAGGCCAATGACTGGCTTCTTTATAAAATTATTTAAAACACTACCCTAATGTAAAGTAAAAAACTTCAAACCTATGCAAAAATAAAGAAAAAAAAAAAATACAATAAACCCACATGAAGAGAGTGGATTCAATCCATTAAAAGGTACTTGTAATGAAAAATGTACAAACTGTCCAGAAAAACCAGAGATACAGTGCAAAGGAAATTAACTTGTATTTCTTCAAAAAAAACTTCTAACCTCAGGATTTGGGCTCCTTACATATTTTATACCTTCTCCTCACACATTTAGGTGGTTTTAATACCAAACATTCCCTAAAGCTCAATCTTTTTCTCGATTTGGACAATGTTGTAATGCAACTTTGCAAAGTTGCAAATGTTGTCATGACAACATTTTGACAATTTTTGTAATTATAATGCTAATATATTCCAATGACCTCCAATCTTCATAAAATGATGGATTAACATCAAATAAGCCATTTTAGACTCAAATCAACTCTCTTCTAACCATTTTCCACCTTTTGGCCCAAATACCAATGTCAAGCCTCAAAAGAGACCTAAAGCCAAAACAACTAATCAGAAGCAAAATACTCTAGATTAGATTAAGTCTAACCTAGACCCTCTAAACATATACACTAGGACCTCCTAGGGTCTAAAAAAACACCTCTAACCTGGCTAGGGTCATTACAATCCAAAATGGGGTAGGACCAAGAGCTTAAGTCCTAGATGCTCCTACACCATATGTCCCTACCATCTACAATGACACACAAAAAAAAAAAACATTTAGTTGCACTTCATTTTTGCATTAGTTACATTTCATTTCATTTAGTTACATTTCATCTCAACACATGTCATTAGTTCCACCTAATTTCATATCACATTATTAGTGGCATTTTGTCCCATATTAGGTGCACATTATTTTCCTTGCATTATGTTTCACCTAGTTATTAGTTGCATTCCTTTGCATATCATTGCATCATCATTTGTTACATTTTCATTTCATTAATTCTATTTTCGTTTAGTTTCATATCATTTTTTCAATGTCGTATCCCCTCATTTATTGCATTTATCCCATTTATTTCATTTTGTTCATTTCATTTCATTTAATTTCACTTTCATTTATTTCATTTTCCATTCATTTCACCTCATTTAGTTGCATATTCTTTTAGTCACATCACAATAGTGGCATTCATTTCATTACATATTATTTAGTTTCATTGGTTTATTGAGTTTCTGTAATATGGTTGCACTTAATTTCATTGCCTTATCATATAGTTACATTTGTTTTTATTTAGTTGCATTAAAATGTTCATTGTTATTTCATTTAATCACATTTGTATTTATTTCATTAAATTTTCCATTTTAGGTAACTTTATACTAATTGCATTCCACACATCCCATTTTACATTTTTCATATTACATCACATTTATCCATCATATTTTCATCTTTCATTTAGTTTAATTAATCATTTTGCATCTCATAATATTTATTCATCATATTTTCAGAATACACATAGATTATTTTAACCATTTGTCATTATCATTTGTTTAACCAACATGTACCCATGTATTATTTCATATACCTCATACATCATATCCTCGTCATTTCATAATTTCATACATCACATAATAACATAAATCTACATATACATCATTATCCATTTTCATTACTATGCATATGTAATCCATAATCCATGTCATATCAAACTGCATCACAAATTTATTAGTCCATTTAACATGAATAACCATACATCTCATATGTCATCATACATCAACCTGCATCATAAATCTGTTAGTACACTAAAACATGCATAATCATATTATTTGCATATTTATCTACATCACACACATGAAAATAATTGTCATGCACATATCATCATGTATAAATTGCTCATACATTCATCATTCATCCCGCATCACAAGTGTCAGTCTATCACGCATAAATCACAAAACAAAACCATAGACATACATATGCATAAATAAAAAAGTAAACGCAACATATGCAACCCATGTCATCCATTATCATATCATAAATAAAGTCCATAATCATAATAATTTTCAAATGTCCATCATAATAAATGCATACATATAGTGCTACAATCATACATCTCATCGATATAGTAAAAAATGTGTTTCATGGTGCCTGGTAAGGGATACTAGACGATGTTTCCTTTGCTTGAGTCTGCAGGTCTCACTCGACCTCCCTCTCCCTCATCTTCTCTAG
Source organism: Thuja plicata (assembly GCA_018584345.1). Lineage (NCBI taxonomy): Eukaryota > Viridiplantae > Streptophyta > Pinopsida > Cupressales > Cupressaceae > Thuja > Thuja plicata. The sequence continues at coordinate 1,414,089 of MU227483.1, forward strand.
GTTCCCTAGTGATACGAAACTTGCAATAAACCAAATGACAATTTCAACATAACCCATTATAGATCTGAAGCAAATAAACACTTAAAATCCACATGCAAGAGAATAGACAACATACCCAAAAAATTGTGACACAAGATATATCCTGGGAAACCCTCATGAGGGAAAAAACCTAGCCTCCAAAAGCATCCATCATCATGTATTATTCATAAAAATACCATTGCAATACAACCATTGAAGCCTTCAAAGCCATAGACACAACCGAGAAATCCATGTGAACAAGCATGAATCCATACATCCCATGCCATGCTTCCAACCTTCACAAATGCTACCTTTGGCTAACCTGTCCAACAGTCTCTAACCTCATCAACTAACCTTATGGCTGCTTTTATAGAAATAATCTACCACAAAACTGCCAAGTGGTATTACATAAACCATGTGCTACCTAACCCTATTGACCCACATTTAATATTGGGCACTTTATTAACTTTATTTCCCCAATATTAAATAATTACATTAAATAATGTTACAATGTTACAATACAACTCTCAAAGAATATTCCATGGGAATCTCTACATGTTGCACATCCATCTAGGTGCAACATTTACATAATAAAATGAAATAATAAAATAATAAAAATTATTATGTAATGTGTACAACACACATTTTCTCAACACCTAGGTGACCTCTCTCCATTGATCCTCTCGATGTCACCAAACCATTTGTCTACATCCCGGTCCTCTCAAAAAACAAAGGAGCTCTCATCCCCTCTAGCACCACCTATAAATACAGGGTCCTATAGTACTCAGCCCCTCGAGCCTGCATCTCTACTATCATGTGTGCTACAATGTAATCCATTATTCCTAGTGTAAATCCTATGGGGTTTATCATTTTTTGAGCGATCTCCCTATCACCCCTTTACTTATCTACAACCACCCATGCCTCATGTAATTGAGCTCTCAGTCATGCAATCTCTACCTAGGACCCATCAAGATCTGTCTCCATCGCCTCATCCCTAATCTATACCTACCCCTTGAAAACCTCTACTTGTACCCTCCATGCATCCTATACAGTGGTATGTAAGGATCTCTATAGATCTTCCACCTATGACCTAGTTGCATCTCTCTTTGCTTGTGTTGCAGTGAGAGTTGTATATAGGTTATCTTCCTGAGCTAGATCTGTTTCCTGCTCTACATGTACACCAACTATCTATGTGTGTAAACTATTGCACTACATGATAATTATATCTCATTCTAACTCCAATGTTGCTGACCTGACCCTAGCCTCATCCCTCACCCAAGCCATCACATCCCTCACTGCCTGTGCACTCTCCATCTCTATATAGGGCACCATAATTGTAACTAATAGTCATGGAATCAAACTTTTCCTACATCCCTTAACCTCCTATGGTGCATTTTTCTAAGCCTATGCCTATACCTGTGCAACCCCTCCCTCTCCTTGTGATAGTTTTCCCTATACCACTGGTCCATATCCCTATAGACCTAGTACCTGGGCATGCACCTCCACCTGTTCTTGTCTCTCCCTCTCACCTGTGTAACCCTCTACCTATGTACCCTCGCTTCCCCTACCCTAGATGAATCAGGCTATGGTGCATCTCCTCCATTATGCCCTCTTTCATGATCTCCTTAATCTCCCTCCTCATCCACATCAATGTCATCTCCTCTAGCATGCTCATCATTACTGATCTTAATTAGATATGTCAGTCTCAATTGCTTGTGTGCAGCCCACCATGAAACATACTTGAGAGTAAACCTGACATCCTCTATGTCTAGCTGTAGAACCCATACTATACATGTCATCCCTAAGAAGCTTGATCAGACAAAAATGATATAAACATAATCACCCCATGTCCTTTTCTCTGGTGTGACATGCAGATATAGGAGTCCATCCCTCACTACTCCATGTATCATAGCAAACTGACACATCACTTGGCTTGGCCTATACCTCTCGACCATATGTATAATGTGGCCTAGTAACCAACAGTCTCTGTGTAAAAATGAAAGGTAATATGCTTCCTCCTCCCCCCAATCCTCATATAATCTATAGGGTATCTAGATGAATCCCATCAAATAATCTAGAATACACTTCCAATGACTAATTTCACCTATAGAGCTATAATAGAGACTTCCACAATACCTACATGCATACGAATCTCGAGGTTGTCTATGCCAAAGGGAGAGATTGATGAAATGTAACTAATTGAATGTTTGAAGATGTTAAGTTGATCACCAAAATGCAGAAAGATAATGCAAGACATTAAATCAGTTAATGGATTGTATTTCCATTGATGTTAACTTGATATAATCTAATAGGTTATAATCAAAGTGTCGTAGACTTTGGAGAATCAAAGAGATAAAGATTATGCTTTCAGTAATGCATAAAAGACAAGTATTCGCTATGTGACTTCAAACATCGACGGTCAGTGGAACTTGATGGATAGAGATCATCAACAGTCAAGTCACAGTGATGCTCGAGAAAGAACACCAACGAGCATTACTGACGAGCAGAATCACAAGCATAACTGACGACCAGAAACATAGTGTAAACCGACGGAGAAGCCTGAGGATAACTGGAGTGTTGACCAAAGCTATCAAAGAGTTAAACATAAAAAATAAATAGAGTTTAGAAATGACAAAATATCTAGCTGGCAGAGCTAAATATAGAGTTAACTAGTAGTTATCATTGTTTTCATCGACAAGATAAGCCAAAGACAAGTAAAGGATTTAAAGATGTTTTGTCTAGTTGGAAAGAAGATATCTGCAAGATAAAACATGAGTTTTTCTTTAAATCTAATTGGCTAAGATTGTGGATCATGCTAAGATTAAGAAAATCAAGAACCTAACAATGGTGATATCATGTCTATAAAGATACAACTTAATTCATTATGAATTGTGTGGGTGAATGAATGAAAAAAGAGGATGTTGAAGAGAAACTAATGAAGAGAAACTTCATATAGTCTTGATCAATCATGTTGAGGAAAGAGCTAAATTTTTCTACAGACACTAAGAAACAAAGCACAACATCACCGATCGAGTAGAATCAAAGTAGATAAAAAGTATAAAAAGAGATATATTGATTAGAATAGTTTTATGAGATTGCAATAGATTTGAAAACCTACAAGTATAAGTTGTATATGTGAACAAATCATACTATTTCAATTTAACCATTGATTCAGAAAGTCTCTTAACCAAGCAGGATTTAAAGATCCTTTCTATATTAAGATACATCTCAAGGAGTATCAAAAAGTTTGATCATGAAGATAGCATGAGATGTCAGATACCTATTGACAGGCCAAGTGAGTGTTTGGTCAAGGAAGGTAGCATAGAGATGCCCGATATAAAGTGATAGACTAAACTTTTAAATCCTTTAACAAGGTCACATCTAATAGTGTGTTTGTAACCTTCAACAGGGTTGGCTCTTCACTGAGCTCACTTCAGAAGAGTGAAAACTTTGGGTTAGCGGTCCCAAGTGGTTTTTCCCTTAACAGGGTTTCCAAGTTAAAAATCCATGTGCCAATGTGTCTATGATTCATTACTTTAGTGTTTTTCATTACACATATCTTAACTAGATTGATCGATATACTCTAGATAATTTATTGTCTTTCGTTAAATTAACAGACTGCTATTCGGTAAACATATAGTATAAGGTTTTACAAAGCATTCCAAGCAGTAGTAATTTGATAATTGTATTTGAAGGCATTCATATTATAGGAATAAAGATAAATAGAGGCTTAATATTATGGTACTAAGTTTTAAGGGTTGATTATTGGAATATTTTGAGGCCACTGATTCACCTCCCCTCTTAGTTATTACTAACAAGTGGAATCAGAGCTTGTGTGCATAGAAAGGGAGTTTAAAAGCTCAAGAAAAAGATCACAAGATGAATAGATGAGATGTGCCCAATTTGAACAAAGACAACTTTGCATAATGGCAAAGCAGAATAAGAATCCACCTATCAGATATTGGAAATGATATTGTTCAATACTTAGATACTGAATATGTGTATTACCTACAAGACATCACACTCTTGAATAACTAAGAGTAAAGCATGAGCATAACTGCATGATGATAGAACTTGCATCATCACTCTCCGATGTTGAGTTTGAAGATGTCAAAACCTGCACCTGTGCAAAGAAAATGTGGGATAAGTTGAAGCTGGTACATGGAGGAGATGCTAATGTAGTAAGAGAAAAGGCAGAAAGCCTAAGAGGGAGGTTTGATGACCTAAAGATGAAAGGAGAAAATATCACTCAGTATAGCTATAGAATCAAAGAGGTAGTAAATGCTATCCGAGGAGTTGGAGACGTACTTGAAGAGGAGACAGTGGTAAGTGTTGGTTAACAAATTTGTTCTCCCTAAATCTTGATGTTTTCTTTATAACTCTATGCCCTTGAAAACAAATCCTTAAACAACAGTTGGGTAAGCATTTACTTTGCTTCCCTCTGAATTTTATGAAGGTACAGCTCCCTTTCAAATATTTTCAACGAATGGATACTTGCAATTTAAACATACAAGCTTTTAACTAAAAAGTAGGAAAAAGATCTCCCAACTGTTCTTGGAAAGATGAGGTATGGCATTGAAACTTGCAAAACCTTGGAAGAATCAGAAACTATTTTGCAGAGAGAGGCTTAAACTAACTTAATAACCAAGAGACTCAAAATTAAGTATTCATCTACAAAAATCTAAAACTTATAAATCTAAAATTAAATGACTGAAAAGGAATAAAACATGCAAAGATCCAATATATAACTCTCACAAAGTAGGAATATATATTACTATCTGATTTTCAAAAATCAAAATTCATCTCAACATGAGCATCCAGGTATAACTAGCTCAAAGTCTAGATATTATCAGCCACCTAAACTATCAAAAAACAAAATCTTTTATGCTATTCTAAATTCTCTCCTCTTCCCCTTTTCTATTCTCCCCCTTCAAGATTTTTAAGCTCCAGCTTATATAGTTCAGCAGTCCGAGAAAGCCTCCCGAAAAACCCGGCTTCTCAGACACAAACATGGAAAGAAACAGTTACCAGTTATAACAGAGTTCTCAAAATAAGGTTTTAAAAGCAAGATAATTTAAGAAAATAAAATTGAATCTAGTTCAGTTTTCTTTGGTATCTTCTGACGTGGCCATCTTCACCAGCTTCCACGACTGAAAAACACGGAGCAGTTCCTGTGTAGGCGGGGAATGCAAATTCTTTAGTGCGGCTAACTTGGCATGCATCGCGTTCTTTTCCCATCGCATCTTCTAGATTTTTTCAGCTTGTTTCGGTAGTTGTCCTCGGTTCAAGATTAACATAGCTTTGATGTTGGCATTTTTGGTGAGGTCGCGAACTATTGGCGTCTCATTTTCTTTGAAGGCATTCATTACATCAACAAAAGACTTAACCATCGCATCAACATCTTGATTTCCATCATCAAATTGTAAGATGCCCAAGGGGTTCACTACTTTTATGTCCTTTAAGGTATTAGAGTGAATTTCCTGTACTTCTTTTTCCATAGCTTTCATCTGAGAAATAGCCGCTTCAAACAATGCGTTCTTCCAGCCAAAGTTTTTCTTTAA
>MU227483.1:1420917-1444589 GCA_018584345.1 Thuja plicata
ATTTGCTCAGCCCTAGAGTCTACCTAGAAAAACCCTTACTGTCAAATCCTGTCCTTGGTTCATAAAAGGTCATGTGAAAATTCAGCAAATTACTCCCAATAATGGATGCATCCAACATACTATTACAAACCAAATTGCTTAGCTTCACCGAAAACAAAGAATTCTAGTTGTCTTCATGGAGAGCACTTTTAATAACAACAAATAACTGTCTGCAAACCTCTGCCAGTACAAAACAATCAAAATCATACCGGGGCAACTTAAGGGGTTCCTCTTCAAATCCACCTACCCGAATATATGTGAAGCAAGGAAATTGAATGTAGAAACTACCAAATATCTGGACCAATTTCTGAGCATTCTCTAAAATTCTTTGGTTCGGCGTGCCTGCAAGTTCTTGGCGTAGTTTCCCCCAAAACACATCATGTACTTTCCTGTAGTCTTCTAAAACTTTATATTTTCTTAACAAGGGGCAATATTCATGAATAAGCAAACTTTCGCTCCAAGGAATTTTCTGAATAGGAGATAAGTTTTGAGTGCAGGCCAAGCAATACATTAAGTATGAGGACATATAGAACTCTTTTTTGGTCATTTGAGTTTGCTTGAGTTGATCCCTAAGGGATACAGCTATGATCTCAGCCCAGTCTATGTGCTGACTTCCCTCTAGAACAATTTCCACAAAATAGAACATCCATTCGTCAAAGTATAAAGCTTGTTCTGAACCCTTTAAACGGTGAAGAAGGACAACAATATCATGCACTAGAGGATTCATGTGATCTTTAGTAAGGGACTTCGGTAACTGCGACCCACCTCTGTAGTTGGTTTTGGTCCATTTTCTCGCTATATGGCTTTTGTTCTTATAAATATTTTCTCTGAATTGAGCCAAAGACTGGGTAGGTGTGAAGCTAACTAGACTCTCATCAGGTATCTTAAAAACTGCTGCAATGGTTCCACAATTTACTGGTATTAGGGTTTGACCTTTTGCATTTAAAATACACTTCGATTGGACATCATATCTGTTAATGCACTCCTGTATTAACTCTGGGCAAACAGCGGAAGGTGGGAATGTGGCTGCTTCTAGTAAGCTACTGGCTAAAAATTCTATAACAGACTCTTCATCAACATGAGAAGAGAGCTTTGAAGCCATGATGTCAACCGAAACCCCTAATAAATCTATGTTCACTATGACTGGAGCCCTACATTCTAAGTTCTTTACATTTCCAAAGAAGTGCATAACAGACTTCATATTTGCACAAGAAAATGAAGAGTTTACCAGCTCACTGCTTGAAATATTAAACTTTAAGCAACAACCAGAAATGGGGAGCAGAGCTTGAAAAAGCTACCTATAAGAGCTGAATCCGAACAAACCGCCTTCCCAGCGCTGAGAGTCCACGAATGCATAATAATGAAAAATAACTTACAAAGCTTCTTTTGTTTACAATTTGAAGTGCGGAAGAGACAACTTCATGTGGGCATTAATCAATCCTTCAATGCCAAGTGATGTGGAAATGAATGCTTTCAAATCAAAATATATCTTTGAGACCTGCCACCTTCCCCAATCATCATTATTTACTCTCAAATCAAATATTTTCATTCGTGTAAGTGATTTCCCTAATTTTCGTACACTGACTCAGCAAATAGAATCGTGCCATCTCAATCGACCTGTCTTGTCAGATGTCTCATCATTAATAATCCTGCCTGCATACCTTTCTGAACTACTTTGAACTACTTTGAACCTGGGTTCAAAAGGGTTCAAAGAGGTTCAACACATCCCAAAAGGGAAATGTCGCGTGCTTTCCTGTAGGAACACATCGTTAGCGATAAAAAGACTTGGACCGCTATTGAACTACTTTGAACTACTTTGAACTGGAGTTCAAAGAGGTTCAAATGACTTGAAATCTTGAGTGACCGACTTTTAACAGACCAGAATTGAACTTGATGACGCCAAAGGCTTAGATTTGACAGACTCGAATGAAAAAAGGCTTTGGAGGAAACAACAAGGTAGGAAATTGAACGGAGTGAGACTTTGACTATTTTAAACAAGTGAACTTATAAAGTTCAAACAAAGGCGACTCTTAACCCCCTAACATTGGCTCTGAATGGGGACTACAGATTGCCCAATATGCAGAGAACTCAAAATATTGGTTTCGCAGACTGAACTAAACAAAAGGAAAAGAAAAGATACGAGAGGCACCACCAAAACTGAAAACACTGAAAACTAACTAATATGTACAAAGGGAATGGACTTCGACACCTAGAGCTTGCATAGTTTAAGATCCTGCCCATTGTAAGTAAATGGCAGGTTAACACCATCGATATAGGACAGTTTATAAGCATTCAAACCCAGAGCTTCCGAGATAATGAATGGACCTTTCCATAGAGATTCAAACTTCCCATGCGATCCCTTTGATGCCCTTCTTTTGTCCCATAGCAGAACTTCATCGCCCTCCATAAAACCACGAGGTCTAGCTCGCATATCAAATATTTGCTTCACCTTCATCTGATGCTCAGTGATATGATCAACCATGTTTTCTCTATCTTCTTCCAACTTGCTTAAGTGCATTACACGTCTTTCTAAAGGATCTTTGAAATACTCATCTTTAATGACTACTTGGAGTTTTTCCGAGGATAGTTCAAGAGGTAATGAAACATGAGCCCCAATTCCATATACTAGTTCAAAGGGTGACATGCCAATAGCTCACTTCAAAGTGGTTCGATCTGCCCACAACGCCTCATGGAGTTTCTTGTGCCATTCTCGGGGGCTATCATCCATTAATTTTTTCATTATGGCTATCAAGTTTTTATTGATGGATTCCGCTTGGCCGTTTCCCTGCGGGAAATAATCTGAGGAATGGGCCAATGCTACACCATGCTCATAGAAAAATGTTGATATCTCTTCTAAAGAAAAATATGTAGCATTATCTGCTACAATTTTGATTGGCACACCGAATCTTACAAAAATAAAGTTCAGCAAAAATTCGCACACCACCTGAGAGTTTGCCTTCTTCGTGGGTATTGCTTCCACCCACTTCGTAAAATAATTAGTGGCCGTAAGAATATAGACATCCCCAGCACTAGATGGTGGATTCAATGGTTCGATGAAATTGATTCCCCATTGTCTAAATGATTCTTCCACAATAACTGGCTTGAGGGGTAACGCCACCAGATAAGGTCTCCCAGCAAACAGTTGACATTTGTCACAGTTTCTGACATACTAATATGCGTCCTTGAACATTCCTGGCCAGTAGAACCAATTTTGAAGAATCTTATAGGTTGTTACAGTTGAAGAGTAATGTCCCCCGCATGCTTCATCATGGAATGCTTTCAACAATTCTTTCTGTTGTTCTTCATCAATGCACCTGAGAAAAGTTCCATCGATACCCTTTTTGAACAAAGTTCCCTGAGAGATCACATATTTATTGGCTTTTAACCTCAAATTGTGCCTTTCCTTTTGGTTAAAATGACCTGGGCATTCTCCATATGTAAGGAAGTAAGTGATGTCAGAGAACCAAGGGTCGATTAAACCAACTAATAATGCCATAGGGACTTCATCAATTTTTTCACATATCTCATTGTTCTTTGCAATTAACTTACATAAACCCTTTCCTCTTACCAAATTTGTGGGTTTGATTGTCAAATTATATTCTTGAATCTTCACAATCCATACAGCTCTGTTATTCATGCCAACTTCCTTCTGAATCAGGATGCTTTTCACAGCAGTTTCTGGCACATATACAGTGCTATGTGAGTGAAGAAAGTAATACCGAAAATGCTTCACCGCCTTTACCACCGCATAAGCATGCTTTTCTATTTGGGAGTATTTGAGTTCATGCTTCTTCAGGGGTACACTCATAAAGGCTATGGGTGTTTCCTGTCCTTCTTTGTCTTTCTGAGTGAGGATGCTTGAAAGGGTGTGTTGAAAAGCGTAGCAGTACATAATGAAATCTTTTTTAAAATTTGGACTCCTCAATACTGGCGCCTGAGATATGGCGGTTTTAATATCTTCAAAATCTTTTCATCCATCATTATTCCATTTAAAAGGGATTTTATCACTCATCATTTCGATCATATGTCTTGTCACTTCAGAGAATTCAGGAATAAAAGCTCGCAGAAAATTAATTTGACCAAAAAATGACTTCAGACCAGTTCTGCTAGCAGGTAGGTTGAGTTGCTGAATTGCTTTAACTCATTCAGGATCTATTTTGATGCCCTCCTTTGATACTATATGGCCAAGTAACTTTCCCTCCTCTACAAAGAATACTGACTTTTTGGGATTTAAAGAGATACCATGGTTTCTGCAACGCTGCAAAACTCATTCAAGGTCATTCAAGTGCTGGTTTCTCTTCTTTGAAAATACTGTAAGGTCATCCAGATAGATCACTATAATTGTATTTCTGAGATCTTCAAAGGAAGAGTTCATTGCCCGTTGAAGAGTTGCACCTGCGTTTATTAATCCAAAAGGCATTCGGTTGTAGGCATAAGTGCCCCAAGGTGTGATGAAGGTTGTCTTGTGTTGGTCGGCCTTTGCTACACGTATTTGATTGTAACCTGAATAGCCGTCTAACATTGACATGACTTCAAAACCAGAGACCACCTGCAAAATGTGCTCCATGATAGGCAAAGCATAATTATCTTTCAAACTTGCTTGGTTCAAGTTCTGAAAATCAACACAAATTCAAATTTCACCATTTTTCTTCCTCACGGGCACTATGTTAGCTATCCACGTTGAATGGTGAATAGGATAGATGATTCACGCCTGCAACATCTTTTTAACTTCCCTTAGTATATCTTCCGATACTTTAGGGTTATAGTTCCTTAACTTCTGGTGAAAAGGAACAACTCCAGGTTTCAAGGGGATTTGGTGTTCAAATTGCCCATTTCTAAAAACTTTCAGATCTTCATAGTCCCAAGCGAAAACATCTCTGTACTCCTTCAATAACCTTTTCAAGTCTTCCTTTTCAGATCCAGTACAATTTTGGCCAATGGAAATCCACCTAGGAGAACCCTGGTCACCTATATCAATTTTGTCATATTCCTTTGAATTTGGAACATGTGAGACCTTTTCCTTTACTGTGCTGTCATCTCTCCTTCTAAACATATGCTCCAGAGAAACTAGGCCCTTAGGGATTTTATCACTTTTCAGCTGAATCACCCCTACACTACCAGCCTCATCTTGGTAAATTTCTTTACATTCATTTTTTGAACCTTCAAAATATACGTCAGTAAATCCCGCAGCACATTCCAGAAATTCTTTAAGCTGTGTATCATCATCAAATACTTGCCAGTTCTGAACATTGTCTGGTACCCTCGGCTTGTATATCATTTCAATCTGGTATTTTTGAGTTTTAAAATCAGGATGTGGAAAAAGTAAGGAGGCCGATATAGCCAAAGCATCTGCTCTGGTATTATGATTTCTAGGAACATACTCAATGGAAAAGGCATCAAAAAATTCTATGTCGTCCCACACTAGATTTCTATAGTGCTTTAATTTCTCATTCTTTACAGAAAATTGCCCCCGAACCTGTTTCACAATCAATTCGGCATCTCCTTTCACAATAAGCTTTTTGATTCCTCTAAACCTGCATTCTTCCAGACCTAACAACAAAGCTTCATATTCTGTGGTGTTGTTAGTGTTTTTGAAATCTAATTTGAAAGAGAAGGGAATACACTCTCCATGGGGGGGAAAAAGGACCACTTCGGCACTTGAACCTGAGTTGGAACAGCTTCCGTCAAATTCCATTTTCCAAATGTCTTCTTCTTTATGAGGATTGATTTGGATATCTTTATCTGAATCAGTTAGGATGACATAATTCCCAAAATTACATTCCTCATACAAGATTTGGGCTCTGGGTTCATCTGAGGGTATCACGGTATACTTATTCTTAAGTTCGGGTTCTAGCTTTACTTTCTTTTTGCCCACCAAAATTGTGGCTTCAAACCAATCCATTTTTATATCCCCGCCTAAGTCCTTATAGAAGGTTCTTCTGAGTAACATTCCGTAACTAGCCGGGATATCAGCTACTAAAATAGTGAGTTTTAATTGTTTGTCAGGGTATGCGGCTAGGACAGCTTGACAATCTTTGATCTGGCCCTTTAATGGTACTTGCTTACCGTCCATAGAGTAACAATGACCAAAAGTTTTGGTTATAGGCAAGTTTAAAGCCTTAGCTATGGGGGTGGGCATTATGTTGTTAGAGGCACCAGAATCAATAATACAATTACTCAATTTTTGACCATTCAATAGTAGAGAGACATAAAACGGATTTGCCTTTTTCTCTTCGTACTCATCTTCGGTGGAATTTATAGAATGACATCCTTCTGGAATTTGGGGAGTGTCTTGAGGCTGGAAGACAAAAGGTTCTTGAATAGTGGTGGTTTCCCCTATGAAGGGTTTATCTGTTTGAGGACTTGTATAGGTTTCCCCTTTAACATGTTTCACTAACCTATCCAGTTCTCTAGGGTTCATCTTCAAGAAATCAAGAGAAGAGATAGAAACCGTTGAAGACTTACAGAACTCAACAAAATCGAAAGGAGATGGAGGAGTAGTTGTATTTCTGGAAAGAATTTTTACCTCCGAACCTCTTGAACTTGTGGGTGTTTCTACGCCGGCAGCTTCCTTTCTTTTTGTGTTTGCGCTTGCAGCAGTTGCACCTAGAACAAACTTCTGAGTTTGTTGATTTCTTGTTAAGATAGCGCAGGCTGGATCTTGTAGGGTTGCTAATACACTTCCGCCTTGCTCTGCAACCAGAAAATATTCTAAGTAGAAAGAACCTGATGAACCAATGTCTGGAGAATTCTTTTCCTCATGAAGTTGTTTGTTACTCATCTCATCTCTGGCTGCATTGAGTTATAAGCATCTTAACCAGTCGGTACATGTATCTCCATCATGGTCGGTGGTCAGGTGGAACAAGCACATATTTTCCTTGGGAGTAGACTCTATCTGCAACCTCTGTTGAGGGTCGGGTAACTGTTGAGCTTTAATTTGCTGTTGGGGAAATTTCCTTCAACTTATGTCTTGATAAGGGGGTTGATAGGAAGTGGTGGCCCTGTTTTGCTGCCTTTTTAGCATTGCTATGTCATTCATAAGCCTCTGTACCATTGGATCTGTAGTTGTAGCTTCTGAAGAAATACTTGGGGCTTGTGCTTCTCTCTTCCACTTGCCGACAGTTATGAGGGTGTCTTCAAGTTCAATCGCTCTAGTTTGGGCATCTTCAAGATTGGGCACCCCGTCTTTCAACAAATGGAAGCTTATGTCTGGTGGGACTGCATTAAGAAAGAAGATCTTTTTGTTTTCGTCACTCGGGGCGGCGGTTGCGAGAATTATTTGCAGAGTTCTATTGAATTTGGCAACAAACTCTCTCATTGGTTCATGGATCTCTTTTTTTAATTGACTGAGTTGTAATAATAAAGAGACTTCATTATCAGGGGTTTTGAACCTTTTTTTGAAATCCCGCTTCATAGTATCCCAATTTGTAATGGATCCATTTGGCAAATGACTGAACCAATCAGCGACAACATCTACAAGAGTCTTGACAAAAATTCTCACCACCACATCTTTGGTAGCAACACTCATGATCCCACAAGCGGTTTGGAAAGCATTGAGATGATCATCTAAGGAGATCTTGTTGTCTCCACTGAACTTGGGTAAAATTTGATTGGCTCCTTTGGGTAAATCGGCAGGTTGGTTAAGTCCCAGGTTCAGAGGCCCAATGTGTTGGCCCCAAGGCTGGTTTTCGGCCATGGTTGGAAGTTGGAGATTCAAAGGCTGAATATTTAAAACGGTGGGAATTATAGTACCTAGAAAAATAATGGCTTGAACAGTCAATGGAACAGCTGGGCTGCGCGAGGGAGATGAGGGTCGGCTAACAGTTTGAGTCTTTCTTTTTCGGTGAAGATTTAAATCTGGTTTTAAATTTAGGCTTTCCAACAGTTCAAAATCTTCATCCACCAATCCTTTGCTACACTCCCCCCTTGTGTACCTTTTGGTTTCTAGTTCAAGTGTCTATGCAAACCTTAGTTCTGTTGTTGACCTTGTGCAAGTCTGTTAACTATGATAGCTTCTCTAGCGACAGGAATACCTCTTAGACGTTCACCAATTTCTTCCTCTCTCTCAAGCACTGCTTGAACCCGATGGAACTCTTGGTTGCTTCATCTGAACCTCCAGGCAGCTGAAGCAAGATCTAAGATTAAATCCTCCTGTGTGTCTTCAAAACTTAAATTTGGTTGGAGCACGTTGTTATTGGGTAGCACCATTATGTGGCATTATAACGAGAATAAGACTAGCGCATTTCACTGGTCTTTCCCCAGTAGAGTCGCCAAAAATCTGTTGGTTAACACATTTGTTCTCCCTAAATCTTGATGTTTTCTTTATAACTCTATGCCTTGAAAACAAATCCTTAAACAACAGTTGGGTAAGCATTTAATTTGCTTCCCTCTAAATTTTACGAAGGTACAACTCCCTTTCAAATATTTTCAACAAATGGATACTTGCAATTTAAACATACAAGATTTTAACTAAAAAGCAGGAAAAAGATCTCCCAACTATTCTTGGATAGATGAGGTATGGCATTGAAACTTGCAAAACCTTGGAAGAATCAGAAACTATTTTGCAGAGAGAGGCTTAAACTAACTTAATAACCAAGAGACTCAAAACTATTAAGTATTCATCTACAAAAATCTAAAACTTATAAATCTAAAATTAATGACTGAAAAGGAATAACACATGCAAAGATACAATATATAACTCTTGCAAAGTAGGAATATATATTACTATCTGATTTTCAAAAATCAAAATTCATCTCAGCATGAGCATCCAGGTATAACTAGCTCAAAGTCTAGATATTATTAGCCACCTAAACTATCAAAAAACAAAATCTTTTATGCTATTCTAAATTCTCTCCTCTTCCCCTTTTCTATTCTCCCCCTTCAAGAGTTTTAAGCTACAGCTTATATAGTTCAGCAGTCCGAGAAAGCCTCCCGAAAAAACCGTCTTCTCAGACACAAACATGGAAAGAAACAGTTACCAGTTATAACAGAGTTCTCAAAATAAGGTTTTAAAAGCAAGATAATTTAAGAAAATAAAACTAAATCCAGTTCAATTTTCTTTGGTATCTTCTGACGTGGCCATCTTCACCAGCTTCCACGACCGAAAAACACAGAGCAGTTCCTGTGTAGGCGAGGCATGCAAATTCTTTAGTGCGGCCAACTTGGCGTGCATCGCATTCTTTTCCCATCGCATCTTCTAGATTTTTTCAGCTTGTTTTGGCAGTTGTCCTCGGTTCAAGATTAACATAGCTTCGATGTTGGTAGTTCTGGTGAGGTCGCAAACTATTGGCGTCTCATTTTCTTTGAAGGCGTTCATTACATCAAGAAAAGACTTAACCATCGCATCAACATCCTGATTTCCATCATCAAATTGTAAGATGCCTGAGGGGTTCACTACTTTTATGTCCTTTAAGGTATCAGAGTGAATTTCCTGTACTTCTTTTTCCATAGCTTTCATATGAGAAATAACCGCTTCAAACAATGCGTTCTTCCAGCCAAAGTTTTTCTTTAAGACAAACAGCATACAAGGATCAACCAATTTCATGGGATTTTCACTTAAAAAATGCTCTACTCCATAATCCTCAATCTCTTGTACTCGCATCACAATGGTTGCACAATTTTCTGCCTCATTTTCCCATGTTGGGATTAAGGTCTGAATCTCCTCTAAGAGTATTTCGCCATCCGCGTGGGTGCTCATGAACTCCCGTATGAAGGTGCTTCCTTCTGCTATTATACCATCAATCCATGCCTTGATCATTTCTGTCCAAGTTCTTCCTTGTTGTACCTATTTGACCAATTTTTGGTTATCCACTGAGTTCAGGTCAAACCCTTGGGAGGCCTGTGCCATAGGTAGCACACCATCTTCAGTCAGTGATGAGAGAAATTCTGCCATCGTTGAAACTATTTGCTTTAATTCGCGTTTCTCCTTGCCATCTTTCTGTGACTGCCCCAACATATGGTTAGCAAAAAATTTGAAGATGTGATCACGAGAATCCCTGTTCAGAACTCCCAACTCCATTTTTGTTATTTCATAATCTTCAGGTTTAGGATCCTGTGCCTCTTCCATAGGCTTTAATGTGGCAATTTCAGCAATAATCTTCCCCGTTGACGGATCTGTTGTCAACCTTGTGTCACTTTTCATTCTCTTAGCCTTTGGGGTGCAGGCAGCATACCTTGTGACAATTTCTTTGACTGGAAAAGCAAGTGGTTTGAAACTTTTTCTCTTACTAACAGATTCAGTGAGCCATGGTGGAATCAAACTAGACATAATTCGATTATCAGGAGTTTTTACCGGTGTGTTTGCAACCTGGGATAGCTCTTGATTCTGCGTGAGAACCTCTTGAACCTTCTCTTGATGATGAGGGATGAATGAGAGGTCTTCTTTGTTGATCTCAACATCAACATCTAAATAGTCGGGTTCTCCTGAAGCCATCTGGTTCTTCTTTTCTGACCTCGTTCTTACCCTCGATCTTGGTGCTGTAGGGTGTTTTACTGAAGTTGTTTTCTCCTTCAATGATGTTATTTCACCTGCAGTTGGTAACAAGGGAGAAACATTAGTATGAACTTGCTTAACACTTTCAATAGGTGTTTCTGTATCAAGGCATGTGTCGGTAGGGAGTTGAACTCCTTTCTTCTTTGCTGTAATCCAACTCTCAGTCACTTCAAAAATACGGCGGGCTCTGAGCTTAATATCACTGGATTCTTTCCTGCCCCAATTGATAATTGGGACACTTTATGCTTCTGAATAGGTGGCAGTTGGGCATAGAATCTCTGAACTGTCCTCTTCCACACCTCTGATATCGAACCTCAACTATAATAACTTGATCTGAGACATAGTGAGTCTGGTTCGATCCTGCTCCCAGACCATTTTCTCATTACTGAGATTTTCCCATAAATCTTCAAGATGATAACTTGGGGAGGGGTATTTGCTCAGCCCTAGAGTCTACCTAGAAAAACCCTTACTGTCAAATCCTGTCCTTGGTTCATAAAAGGTCATGTGAAAATTCAGCAAATTACTCCCAATAATGGATGCATCCAACATACTATTACAGACTAAATTTCTTAGCTTCACCGGAAACAAAGAATTCCAGTTGTCTTCAGGGAGAGCACTTTTAATAACAACAAATAACTGTCTGCAAACCTCTGCCAGTACAAAACAATCAAAAGCATACAGGGGCAACTTCAGGGTTTCCTCTTCAAATCCACCTACCTGAATATATGTGAAGCAAGGAAATTGAATGTAGAAACTACCAAATATCTGGACCAATTTCTGAGCATTCTCTGAAATTCTTTGGTTCGGTGTGCCTACAAGTTCTTGGCATAGTTTCCCCCAAAACACATCATGTACTTTCCTGTAGTCTTCTAAAACTTTATCTTTTCTTAACAAGGGGCAATATTCATGAATAAGCAAACTTTCGCTCCAAGGAATTTTCTTAATAGGAGATAATTTTTGAGTGCAGGCCAAGCAATACATTAAGTATGAGGACATATAGAACTCTTTTTTGGTCATTTGAGTTTGCTTGAGTTGATCCCTAAGGGATACAACTATGATCTCGGCCCAGTCTATGTGCTGACTTCCCTCTTGAACAATTTCCACAAAATAGAACATCCATTCGTCAAAGTACAAAGCTTGTTATGAACCCTTTAAACGGTGAAGAAGGACAACAATATCATGCACCAAAGGGTTCATGTGATCTTTAGTAAGGGACTTTGGTAACCATGACCCACCTTTGTAGTTGGTTTTGGTCCATTTACTCGCTATATGGCTTTTGTTCTTATAAATATTTTCTCTGAATTGAGCCAAAGACTGGGTAGGTGTGAAGCTAACTAGACTCTCATCAGGTATCTTAAAAACTGCTGCAATGGTTCCACGATTTACTAGTATTAGGGTTTGACCTTCTACATTTAAAATACACTTTGATTTGACATCATATCTGTTAATGCACTCCTGTATTAACTCTGGGCAAACGGCGGAAGGTGGGAATGCGGCTGCTTCTAGTAAGCCACTGGCTAAAAATTCTATAATAGACTCTTCATCAACATGAGAAGAGAGATTTGAAGCCATGATGTCAACCAAAACCCCTAATAAATCTGTGTCCGCTATGACTGGAGCCCTACATTCTAATTTCTTTACATTTCCAAAGAAGTGCATAAGAGACTTCATATTTGCATAAGAAAATGAAGAGTTTACCAGCTCACTACTCGAAATATTAAACTTTAAGCAACAACCATAAACGGGGAGCAGAGCTTGAAAAATCTACCTATAAGAGCTGAATCCGAACAAACTGCCTTCCCAGTGCCGAGAGTCTGCGAATGCATAATAATGAAAAATAACTTACAAAGCTTCTTTTATTTGTAGTTTGAAGTGCGGAAGAGACAGCTTCATGTGGGCATTAATCAAGCCTTCAATGCCAAGTGACATGGAAATGAATGCTTTCAAATCAAAATATATCTTCGAGACCCGCCACCTTCCCCAATCATCATTATTTACTCTCAAATCAAATATTTTCATCCGTGTAAGTGATTTCCCTGATTTTCGTACACTGACTCAACAAATAGAATCGTGCCATCTCAATCGGCCTGTCTTGTCAGATGTCTCATAATTAATAATCCTGCCTGCATACCTTTCTGAACTACTTTAAACTACTTTGAACCTGGGTTCTAAAGGGTTCAAAGAGGTTCAACACATCCCAAAAGGGAAATGTCGTGTGCTTTCCTATAGGAACACATCGTAAGCGATAAAAAGACTTGGACTGCTATTGAACTACTTCGAACTACTTCAAACTGGAGTTCAAAGAGGTTCAAAGAGGTTCAAATGACTTGAAAGCTTGAGTGAACAACTTTTAACAGATCAGGATTGAGTCTGATGACACCAAAGGCTTAGATTTGACAGACTGAGATGAAAAAAGGCTTTGGAGGAAACAACAAGGTAGGAAATTGAACGGAGTGAGACTTTGACTATTTTAAACAAGTGAACTTATAAAGTTCAAACAAAGGCGACTCTTAACCCCCTAACAGTAAGTAAAATATTAAGAACCTTATTGCCTGTATATGCTATTAGAGTTTCTTCTATTCAAGAAATGAGAGTAGTTGCAAACAATATAGTTACTCTAGATAGTTTGATTGGAAGACTAATTTCATTTGAGATGAATAACTTTGATAATAATGTTTTACCATTTGTAGAATCTGTATTCAAATATTCTTTAAAGATAAGTAATTCAAGTCATAGACATGCTATTAGAAATGATAGTGGCAGTGATAATGAAGATCAAGGACTTGATGAGATTGAAGCACTAATGAGAAGAAGATTGCAGAGAGGCAAAGGTAAATATAAAGGTAAATTACCACTTGTATGTTTCAATTGTAAAGAGGTTGGACACTTTGCTGCAAGATGTCCAAATAGAAGAAATGATGATAGAGGGAATGATAGATCATATGAGAAGAAACTTGATAGAGGTGAAAATAGGGATTACCGGAGAAACTGACAATTTGACAAGAGAGATACCCGAGACTATAAGGACAAAGGGAAGAAAGCTTGTTACCTAGCTGAGAATAGAGTTGATGACAATGACACCAAATCAAAAGAAGACATTGAGATGGTATTTGAATCCATGAATGATGATTCAGATGAAGATGAAGAAAGGTATGTAGAAACTGCACTCATATCTAAAGTTAGTAAAAATGATTTCTGGATTAGAGATAGTGGCTGCACTCACCATATGACCGGTGATAAACAAAAGTTTGAGACTTTTGAATACTATAATTGTGGTTCAGTGAGAATGGGAAATGATACACCTTGTCCATTTGAAGGTAAAGGAACTATAATTTTGAATAACCTGATCAAATGTGAAAATGCTTACTGGGTAAAAGGACTGAATTACAATTTTTTAAGTGTTTCATAGTTGAACAATTCAGGTCATAGAGTAGCATATGAAAATAAGAAGGCAAAGATCTACAATGAATCAAGAAGATTGATTGGCACTGGTGAGCAGACAAAAGGTAACCTTTTCTATCTTGATGATATTAACATCACTTGTTTGATGGCTAGAAACAAAGACATATGGTTGTGGCACAAAAGATTGTGTCATGTGAACTTTGACAACATGATAAAGATAAGTAACAAAAGGAATGTCAGAGGCTTACCGAAAATGACTAAGCCTGAGCATATTATGTGCAAGAATTGTCAAAAAGGTAAGATGACAAAGTCTAGTTTCAAGAGTAAAACCTATACATCTAATGCAATTATAGAATTAGTCCATACTGATCTATGTGGACCTATGAGGACAAAGAGATACTACAGAGATAAGTATTTTAATCTTTTTGTTGATGATTACTCTAGAATGATGACAGTAATATTTTTAAAAGATAAATCAGAAGCATTCAAGATGTTTAAATGGTATAAGGCTATGGTAGAAAAACAAAGTGAAAATAAATTGAAATGTTTAAGGTCAGATAGAGGAGGGGAATTTACTTCAGATGAATTCACTAAATATTGCAATAAGCATGGAATTAAAAGACATGTTTCTACACCAAGAACACCACAACAAAATGCAATTTCTAAGAGGATAAACATATCAATTTTTGACTGGGCAAGAACATTGATTATTGAGAAAAGCATCACTCAAACTTTCTGGAGGGAAGCTGTCAGTACTGTTGTCTACACATTAAACAGAGTACAATTGAAGAAGGATACAAAGAAGATACTATATGAGCTTTGGTATGGTCATACACCCAATGTAACTTACTTCAGAATATTTGGTAGTCAATGTTATATTTTGAAGGATGATAGAAATGGAAAAATTGACTGCAAAAGTGATGAAGGTATCTTCCTAGGGTATTCAACCAAAAGCAAAGCTTATAAATGTCTTAACAAGTCATCTAACAAAATCATTGAAAGTGCAAATGTCAAAATAGATGAATTTGCAGAAAAGAATGATAAGGAAAGTAGAATTGAACCAGAGGAATACAACAGGTTTATTTATACAGAACCTGACACTCTACCCGAGCAACAGTGTGTCGCTCCCAAGCAACAGAACATTGCACCTGAGCATCAGGTTGCAATTACCAAAAATCATGAAAATCCTCAAGATGATGTTCCGAGCGATGGAGATCAGAATGAAGGTCAAGAAGCTGATCAGAATGATGAACACAAAGATTAACCAAAAATTTCCAAGTATGTTAGAAGAAATCATCCACAGAACCAAATCATAGGAAACAAGAAGGCTGGAATGAGAACAAGAAGTAAGTCACTAAACACCAGATGTTTACTTTGTGATTTTGAGCCTAAATATGTTAATACTGCACTTAAAAATGAGGAATGGGTCAGTGCTATGAGTGAAGAAATAAAACACAATGAGAAGGATAGTACATGGACATTAGTACCGAGACCATATGACAAGAATGTCATCGACACCAAATGGATATTTAGAAACAAGTTGAATGAGAATGGAGAAGTCACCAGAAACAAAGCAAGATTAGTATGCAAGGGATATGCACAAGAAGAAGGTATTGATTATGGTGAAACCTTTGCACTCATTTCTAGAATAGAAGGAGTTATAATCTTACTTGCTTATGCAGCATTCAAAGGATTCAAGGTATACTAGATGGATGTCAACTCTGCATTTCTAAATGGAATACTTGAAGAAGAGGTATACATTGAACAACCAGAAGGGTTTGTTGATCTAGACAAGAGAAACATGGTATGTAGACTACACAAAGCCTTGTATGGATTGAAACAAGCACCTAGAGCCTGGTATTTTAGAATTCACTCCTATCTCATTAGCATAAAATTTGTTAGAACAAGTGAAAATAACAATCTGTACTTAAAAGAAGATACCGATGGTAATATTATGATTGTTGAAATTTTTGTTGATGATATCATTTTTGGGGGAAATGAATTGTTATGCAAATCCTTTGCTAATGAAATGAGCAAGGAATTTGAGATGTCTATGTTTGGAGAGATCAAATTCTTTCTTGGTCTACATATTCTTCAACAAAATTCAGGCATTTATATCACTCAGTCCAAATACATCAAGGAAGTGCTGGAGATATTCAAGATGGAATACTCCAAACCAGTTGGAACACCTATGGCTATTGGATGCAAGCTGAAAAAAGAAGACAAATCCAATGAGGTAAACCAAACCTTGTATAGATCAATGATTGGAAAATTGATGTATGTTGTTCATACCAGACCAGATATTGCACATGCAGTGGGAATAGTTGCAAGATTCTCTGCTAATCCCAAAGAATCACATATGACTACTGTCAAGAGAATTCTAAGATATCTGAAGAACACTGGGGACTATGGCTTATGGTACAAAAGGGAAGGAAAATTTGAGCTACAAGTCTATATAGATGCTGATTGGGATGGAAACATTGATGACGGAAAGAGCACAACTGGAGTAGCATTCTTCATGGGTGACAAACTTGTCACATGGATAAGCAAGAAACAAGGATTCATCTCTCAGTCTACTATAGAAGAAGAGTATGTGGCTACTACTAAAAATTGCTCCAATATTGCATGGATCAAACAATTGATGGAAGGTATGAATATGAAGATCCTTGAACCAGTAATTTTCTACTGTGATAATACTAGTGCAATAAACATTTCTAAGAATCCAGTCATGCATGCTAAGACTAAGCATATTGCTATCAAGTATAATTATCTGAGAGAACAAGTGCAAGAAAAGGAAGTGACACTAGAATATGTTCAATCAAAGGAACAATTAGCTAACATATTCACCAAGCCATTACCAAAGGATATATTTGAGTACCTGAGACAGAGACTAGGGGTCCAACCCTTTTCTATCGGTCAGTAAGCTGAATAGGAGGTTGCATAAGCTTACACATAATTTGAAGATCAGTCATGTTGATGCAAACACTAAGATGGACAACAATAGATACATCTGTACAAAACAAGGTACAAATATACGCTGAACACCAGAGACATTGTATTGCTGATGGATAGGGAAATTCAAGGAATATATTATGTAAAGGATGGAAGGAAAAAGAAAAAAAGAAAAAAGGGAGAAGTATTTTTTGTTTGGCATTTTTGTCAAAGGGAGAGATTATATCTCATTATCATAAGAAGTATCATTATCATCTGGTAAATCAAAGGGAGAGAATCAAAGGGAGAGATTATCTCATTATCTCAAAGGGAGATATATGATAAAATGAGAGATATGATAAAGGGAGAGATTATCTCATTGATCTGAAAATATTATATCATTATCCATGAAGTGAAGTTCCCAAGAATCAGAAGGAAGAGTTAATTTAATCACAATTCTAAGGGAGAGAAATTGATTACATATGAAATATCCATCTAAGGTAGAGAAGTAACAAAGGGAGAGAGTTTAAACAAAGAGAAAGGTTGCTATCAAAGGAAAAATAGATTATCAAGAAGAGGAACAGTCAAGGCAGAGCACATATGAGAACAAAGACAAAAGATGATACATCTATCCAGTGAAGGGATTGAAGATTGAAGATGACCAGTTTGCATGAAACAAATCTAAGCTATTTGAGCTTACCAAGAGCCAGACATTTGTAATAGTTACATTAGAAAAGCTTGATGAAACTGTATATTTCATATTGTATTAGTGATAGTATAGTATGATAATGTAGTATGTTATCACCAATTCCAAAGGGAGAGATTGATGACATGTAACTGATTGAATGTTTGATGAAGATGTTAAGTTGATCACCGAAATGCAGAAAGATAATGTAGGACATTAAATCAATTAATGGATTGTATTGTCATTGATGTCAACTTGATATAATCAAATATGTTATAATCAAAGTGTCATAGAATTCAGAGAATCAAAGAGATAAAGATTATGCTTTCAGTAATGCATAAAAGACAAGTATTCACTATGTGACTTCAAACCTCGACGGTCAGTGGAACCTGACAGACAAAGATCACCGATAGTCAAGTCACAGTGATGCTCGAGAAAGAGCACCAATGAGCATTACCGATGAGCAGAATCACAAGTATAAATGATAGCATAAACATAGTGTAAACCAATGGAGAAGCCCGAGGAGAACTGGAGTGTTGACTGAATCTATCAAAGAGTTAAACACCAAAAATAACTGGAGTTCAAAAATGACAAAATATCTAGCTGGTAGAGCTAAATATAGACTTAACTAGTAGTTATCTTTGTTTTCATCGACAATATAAGCCATAGATAAGTAAAGGATTTAAAGTTATTTTGTCTAGTTGGCAAGAAGATCTGTGTGAGATAAAATAAGAGTTTTTCTTTAAATCTAATTGGCTAAGATTCTGGATCATGCCCAGATCAAGAAAATCAAGAACCTAACAATGGTGATATCATGTCTATAAAGAGACAACTCAATTCATTACGAATTGTGTGGGTGAATGAATGAAAAAGAGGATGTTGAAGAGAAACTAATGAAGAGAAACTTCATACAGCCTTGATCAATCAAGCTGAGGAAAGAGCTAAATTTTTCTGTGGACACCGAGCAATAGAGCACAACATCACCAAGGAGAATCAAAGTGGAGAAAAGGTATAAAAAGAGATATATTGATCAGAATAGTTTTATGAGATTACAATAGATCTAAATATATGCAAGTATAATTTGTATATGTGAACATATCATACTATTTTAGTTTAACCATTGATTCAGAAAGTCTCTTAACCGAGCGGGATTTAAAGATCCTTTCTATATTGAGATACATCCCAAGGAGTATCAAAAAGTTTGATCATGAAGATAGCATGAGATGACAGATACCTATTGATAGGCCAAGTGAGTGTTTGATCAATGAAGGTAGCATAGAGATGCCTGATATCAAGTGACATACTAAACTTTTAAATCCTCTAACAAGGTCACACCTAACAGTGTGTTTGTAACCTTTAACAGGGTTGGCTCTTCACCGAGCTCACTTCAGAAGAGTGAAAATTTTGGATTACCGGTCCTAGGTGGTTTTTACCTTAACAGGGTTTCCACATTAAAAATCCATGTGTCAATGTGTCTATGAGTCATTACTTTAGTGTTTTGCATTACACATAGCTTAACTAGATTGATCGGTATACTCTAGATAATTTACTAGCTTTCGATAAATTAATAGTTTGTTATTCGGTAAACATATAGTATAAGGTTTTACAAAGCATTCTGAGCAGTAGTAATTTGATAATTGTGTTTGAAGGCATTCATCTTATAGGACTGAAGATAACTAGATGCTTAATATTGTAGTACTAAGTTTTAAGGGTTGATTATTGGAATATTTTGAGGCCACTAATTCACCCCCCCTCTCAGTTATTACTAACAATCAAATCATCTAGAATACACTTCCAATAACTAATTGCACCTATAGAGATATAATAGAGACTTCCACGATACCTACATGCATACAAATCTTGAGGTTGTCTGTCTCAGCTTCCAACCAGATGGAACACCACAATGTGATCCTAGGCCCATACCCGTACTACAGTCACACTTGTGTTGAGGTTTTTGTACCCCCTATAGACACACATGTGAATATCATGGTACAATTGTCCCATCATAACATACCTCTAGCAGTATGTGGTCACAATAGAAATAGTATGTTAAAGGACACCTGCCTATCCGATAAAAAATTGATGACTAGACAAATCTGGCATCAATCTATCTCATATCAATCCTACTAGATATAGAGCTAATGACAAGAGACCCATCTAGATTGTTGGTTGTCACCTCATCCTAGTATCATGCATAGGAAGTCATTGTAATCACACTCCAAATACCTGATGCATGTAGTACTCTACATCATGCAGCTGATATGATGGAATGATGTTATAAATGGGTATATGTTGGATTTTCTAGATGTCTAGTTGTGTAATGCTAGTCTCTCTTGTTGAAAAATAGAATGATGAAGTCTCGCTATGCCATCACTCTAAAAGGGTTATGATCATACTATTGTGCATATGTAGATGAGGCCACTCATGCACCCACTCTAGCCCTACATCTGATATCAAATCCCAATCTACATCCTCCAACTATGCTCGTATATCCATGGTCACTGGGTAGTTCTCCCATGATCCAAAGGGAGGAATCACTATCTGCATCCACAAATTTTAGTCATCTCATCTTTCCTAAACTATTTATCCAATCTTATCATTTTACCCATGCCCATTTTGGGCATCTTGTCCCCATCGTCTTCCATCATAGAGTGTATTCACACACTCCTTTCCCTTATTTTTACTTTTAGTCATAGTCTTTGATTCTCCTAGGAGGAGATGTTGGTTCCCTAGCACATACGTCAAAGCACAAAGGTTCTAATTGACGCATGTGTCAATTCCCCTTAACCCCACCCCTCCCTGACTAGTGCAAATATGTTGATCCCACGATCGATTCCTTCATACACGTTAATTCCTTTTTGTATCCACGGAGGTGGTGATTCTAGAATCAATGTTTGCACAGACATCAATCCCCTAATCAATGTCTCCACCCTACCACATTTCCATACTTCAGTGCTCACTGGTACACTTGTACACACTCTCCAAGCTAATCCTTTAACCTCATGTTTTCCATTGATTTCACCCAGAGCTCCTTCTTTTGACTTGTGAGTGTAAAATGACCCCTTGTAACCCCCATAACCTACTATATCCCCCATTGGCCCCTTTTTCCCTCCCTGGTCCCCATTATTTTCCACTTCATCCTTGTAACCCTGTTGGTCATGCAAACTAATTTTTCTTCACCTCCTTGTTCCCTTTTTCTTCTTTTCCACCGTTTCTTGAGAAATTTCTGCAAATTTTATTTTTGTTCCAATTTCTCGAGGGGGCACACCCTTCCATTATTGTCTCTATTCTATGACCTCCCAATTTTTGTTTCCCTACTGTGGCATTTTCTCTCTCTTCTTTAACATGACGTCATTTCAAATACCACATTAGAGAGGGGCAAAATGCAGAAGTCCAAAATTGTCCTTTATGAATTTATTAAATTCATATTAGCATACCCTCGTAATTAATTGAATCTTTATTTAATTAATTACCTAAGCTGTATAATATAATTAATTTTAATTAATTAATTATATTACCTTCCCCTCTAACTTTTATAATATAATTAATTTTAATGAATTAATTGTATTATTCCCCCTTTAGCCTAATAATGTAATTAATTAATTGCATTGTTCCCCTAGCCTATATTCAAATAATTTTATTATTATTCCTTTCCTATCCTAACCCTCAATTTAATTAATTTTACGTTAATTAAATTAATTCTAGTCTAAATCCCCTAGCCTAAAACCCATCATGTCACCCCAAAACCTACCCATTAATAAATCTTGGATTAATTAAGCTAATTTCCTAATTCCTACAATAATTAACATTTCTTCTCAATTAAAAATTGTCTCAGACATGTGTGAGCACATTCCCCCTAATTTCAAATTTTTTAAATTACCTACCTTCCATAAATACCCATATTTTCTCTTACACACTTGTCCCCATAGCCACCTTGAGCCACTCAACTCTTACACTTGTCTCCCACTTTACATTTATTTCTCATCTGCCCAAGGTTGCTTACACATGTGTGAGAAACACACCATCTTACATGGCCAACTACCCTTGCCTACATGACCTCCACCCCATCAATCCAAATGCATCCTGGCCCTCCATTTTAACTTTGAATCTCATGTGTCTATTTCCCTGCAAATCCTATAAATAGGAGCCTCTTCACATGCATTTCATCCATTCATCAATTGAATTGTTATTATGTTAAAATAATGCTAGAGTTCTTTGTATTTATCCTTGTAATCTTAGCATTTACATATCATTTCATGTTCAATAACTTACTAATCATGGCATATTTAGTATAAGTTTGCATTCAAATCAAATAGTTTTTATCTAGTTTTCCATTTATATTGCATATTAGCATTATCACTCAATCCATATATCATTTAGAACCATTTGGGGTTTAATATAGTTATGTTTGGAGATAAAATTTCCACATCAAACTATCAAATAAGAAAATCAATGGAGTAGGGTGCCTCCATTCAGCTCAATCAGAGGTATGATTAGGATTTGTTAGTTTGTGTGTTGTTTTCATTTGCTAACCAAAAATTCAAACCAAATACAATATCAATGCTTTGAATTTGTTAGAACCTTTCAACTTGATGAGTGTGGCTATCTTGTCTTGGTATTACCCTAGGAACAAACTTCAGAATGGGTCAATAATCTCCAAACTAACCAACCAACTCCCCAAAAGTATAGAACATGTGCCCTTTCCATGCTTTAAGAATTTTAAAGAGCTTTGGGTTTGGATGAAATAGAAAATGGACATTTAATATCCCTCCAACAACTCCAAAATATAACATAATAGCTTAAAACAATCTTTTGAAGGTACATATATCCATTGGGCATCTTCACACATGTCAAAATAATACTTATGATTCCCAAAACTAACCTTCTCATTGAAATTAGTGCACTTACTATATGTCATCTTCATAGTATGTTTTCTTTTCACTTATCCACTTTCATACTCATGATCATTGAAAATATTATTAAATTTGCACTTATGTTCCTCTGATTTCTTTAGCAAGCAATAGACCAACTCATCTTTTTTTTTGGTTTACATATCCTGATCCACTATAGATTGTCATCTATACATTTATACATGACCATCCTTTGTGAGACTATCATAATTTAGCGAGTTTATCTTTTTTTGAGACCTCTTTTCTCTATGTTCTATCTATAGTCCCTAATGACTGTCATACTATGATGTGCAAGGGATAGCCACCCTAATATTTCCTTTCAAGAACACTATTACTTTATCTTCTTAACATAATCACCAATAACTCATTTTCAACACTTTGTCATTGTCTTGAGAATGTCTTTTTGATCATCTGGACACTATTCATAATTACCTATGTTGATTAGCCTTCAACATTATTTCAATCACCATTCTATGTTTAGTACTAAACATAGGTTTAGGTTTTTTATAAGATCTTCTATGTGCAAGATTTAAAAAATTCTAGCTTCTAGACCTCCAAACCCATACATTTGTTTTTTTTCTCACTTCAAAATTATAACAGCCTTAAGGACTGTGACTATTTTCATTTCTTTTTGTTGTCTTGTCACTTGTTTTTACTATCCTCACACTATCCACATGGTATTTTATTTCTTCTATCATATATTGGATTCTTCAATTATTCATTTGGGCTATCATATCTCAATTCATTCAATAATAAAACTAAAACCTTAATACCCAAATAACATACCCTTGCTAGAAATCTTACAAGGTACCAAAAATTTTAAAGGATATGTAAAATGTGCATACTTTATGCAATTAATAGCATATTCCTCTCTTTGAATTTACCAACTATCATCTTCAATGCATTGTCTTCCTTTCTAATGCAAACACTACTACAAGTTTTATGGAAACCACTTTCCTCTTAGTTTCACAATATTTTGGAATTGACTATGTATACTTTTCACTAATCACAACCCTTCACTTCTATGTTTCAAACACACTATTCCCTTTTCTATTGGTTCACCATGGTTATATTCTTTGATACATACCCACTTTTAATGTCAACATCGTCTTATGTTTTTCAAGTCATTTCCATTCTTGTTATTTTATCCATCTTGACTTCAAGAAGGTTTCATGTCAATGATTCTATGAACTTCTATATATATATATATATA
>MU227483.1:1519153-1537482 GCA_018584345.1 Thuja plicata
ATGTGAGGAACCTCCTTACAGCAATATGGTGAGAATGCACGAAATCACATAATATAGAGCAATAGCAGAATGCAAAATGAATCTATTGATCGTGGGCCACTTCGAGGGGGTAACCTCCTTTGAGCAAGCTCAATACAATAAATTCGTCGGTATCCAGCAAAGGCCTCAATCTACTCTTATATACTAAGTACGATCTAGAAAAGTAATACTACCTATGCATGTGGGATAATAAAATATACTCACGGGACGACTTACAAAGCATATGCGTCCAACAACACTACACTAAACAAATAAACAGAAGGAACACACAGGTTCCTAACACCTTGCAACCAGGACCCATCTTTGGCTATTTTCTTATCTCCCCTAAGTTGGACTTAAGGGAGTGTTGGTGTGAATATGATTATTTACCAACTACTTTAACTATAAGGTCCTTTTCATTACTTATCACTTATAGTTTACTTAGGCAGTTTTAAGGCATTTTCACTTTATATTTCATATCATAAGATTAATACACTTGTCATGATATAATGTTGTTCATATCATAAGATAATAGTTACGAAAGCTATTTTTATTTTAAAGTGGGAGTCAAATGATGAACTATAACTGATTGAATGTTTGAAGATGTTAAGTTGATGATTATGCAAGGCATTAAATCAGTTAAATGTATTGTATTGTCATTGATTTCAACTTGATATAATCTGTACAGTCATGGACATACTGCTAGACTTCAAAGAACCAATGAATCAAAGACTATGCTATCAGTAATGCATAAGAGTCAAGTATTCACAAAGTGACTGTATACAAGTGCACATCGACGGTTAGAGTAAAAGAGAAAAGTCACAGTGTTACCCGATGAGAAAATGCACAACATTACCAACGAGCAAAGTCACAGTGTTGCCCAACAAGCAAAGCACAGTGTAACCCGACGAGCAGAATTATAGTGTTGCCCGACAGAAAAGACAAGGACGGAGATCCTGAAGACAACTGAAGTCACACCGAAAGAACAGTCAGTTGTCACTGACAACTAACTGAAGTATTGACCGACAGAACAAAGAGTTCAGAAATGACAAAATGCTTAGCTGTCAAGAGCTAAAAATAGACTTAACTGACACTTATCATTGTTTTAATAGATAAGATAAAACCGGAGATAAGTGAAGGATTTAAAGCTGCTTTATCCAGTTGGCAAGAAGATCTCTACGAGATAAAACTAGAGTTTTGCTTTAAATCAAATTCGTGAGAATTGTGGATCACGCCAAGATCAAGAAAATCAAAGAACCTAGAAACAGTGATATCATGTCTATAACGAGACAAGCTAATTAATTACGAAGGTGGTGAAGGAGAGTGACAAGAGAATAGATGCTGAAGGAGAAAAAAGTCTTCATTCAGACCTGATCAACAAGCTGAGGAAAGAGCTAGATTCTGCAGACACCGATGAACAGTGAAACAAAATCACAGAGAAGAACAAGTGTGGAGCAAATGTATTGAATTGATTATATTGATTAGAGAGGTAATGCACTTACAATAGATCTGAAAATCTTCAATTCAAGTTGTATGTGTGATCAGATCACTTTACTGTTTCAGTTTAACTATTGAAGCATCAAGTCTTTTAACCGAGTAGGACTTAAAAGTCTTTTACAATTGAGATACATCCCAAGGAGTATCAAAAAGTTTGATCATACAAAGTAGCATTGGATATGCCTGATACCTATTGACAGGCCAAGTGAGTGTTTGATCTAGTATGGTAGCATTAGATGCCAGATAATAAGTGAAAAACTATTCTTTAAAATCCTCTAACAAGGTCACACCTAACAGTGTGTTTGTAA
The DNA here is from genome assembly GCA_018584345.1 of Thuja plicata. NCBI lineage: Eukaryota > Viridiplantae > Streptophyta > Pinopsida > Cupressales > Cupressaceae > Thuja > Thuja plicata. Next base: position 1,520,977 of record MU227483.1, read on the forward strand.
CCTTTAACAGGGTTGGCTCTTAACCGAGCTCACTTTAGAAGAATGAAAATTTGGGGTACCGGTCCCAATGGTTTTTCCCTTAACAAGGTTTCCACGTTAAAATCCATGTGTTATGTGTTTATGTTTCATTACTTTACTATTTTTCATTTCACATAAGTTATTCTGTATTGATTGGTATACTCTAGTTATTTACTGTGTTTCAGTAAATAGAAAGACTACTTATCGGTAAACATACAGAAGAAGGATTTACAAACCAATCTGACAAGTAATAATTTGATATAAGTATTTCAAGGCATTCATCTTGTAGGACTGAGTATAACTAGAGGCTTAAAAGTGGTAATAAGTTTTAAGGGTTGATTTAAGGAATAATTTTTGAGGCCACTGATTCACCCCCCCTCTTAGTTATTACTAACAATTGGTATCAGAGCATGTGTGCTTAGAAGGAAGGTTTCAAGACCTAAGATAAAGATCACAAGATGAACAGACGAGATGTGCCGAAGTTGAACAAAGACAACTTTGTTTCATGGCAAAGCAGAATATGAATCCACTTATTAGGTATTGGAAATGATGTTACTCAATACTTAGATACTGAATATGTGTTTCCCACAGGAGCACCCATAGTTGAACAAATGAGAGAGAAGCATGAGCATAACTGCATGATGATAGAACTTGCTTCCTCACTCTCCGATGCTGAATTTGAAGATGTCAAAACTTGCAAAACTGCAAAGCAGATGTGGGACAAATTGATGCTTGTAAATGGTGGTGATAAAAATGTTCTGAGAGCCAAAATAGAAAGCCTTAGCGGAAAGTTTGATGATCTCAAAATGAAAAAAGGTGAAAACATCACACAATACAACACAAGAATAAAAAAGGTAGTCAATGCTATCCGAGGAGTTGGAGGTGTACTAGAAGAAGATACAGTGGTAAGTAAAATTCTAAGAACCTTACTTCCTACCTATGCTATTAGAGTATCTGCCATAATAGAAATGAGAGCAGTAGAAAATAGCAATGTTACTCTAGACAGTTTGATTGGAAGATTGATTTCATTTGAGATGAATAATTATGATAATAGTGTCATACCAAACATAGAGTCTGCATTCAAATCTTCTTTGAGAATAAGTAAATCAAGTCATAAACACACTATGAGAAAAGATAGTGATAGTGAAAGTGAAGAAGAAGATCTTGATGAAATTGAAGCACTTATGGCTATAAGAATGTAGAGAGGCAAAGGTAAATACAAAAGTAAATTACCAGTTGTTTGTTTTAATTGTAAAGAGGTTGGACACTTTGCTGCAAGATATCCTAACATAAGAAAAGATGATAGAAGTAATGACAGGTCATTTGAAAAGAAGTTTGACAGAGGTGATTACAAAAGCAACCGACAATCAGAAAGAAGAGATACCCAAGACTACAAGGACAAATGAAAGAAGGCCAGTTACCTAGCTAAATGCAAAGATGAAGATACTGACACTGAATCTGATGAAGACATCGAGATGGTGTTTGTGGCAGTAAAAGATGATTCAGATGATGATGAAGAAGGGTATGTAGAAACTGCTCTCATAACTACAATTAGTAAAAATAATGTCTAGATCATAGATAGTGGCTGCACTCACCACATGACCAGTGACAAACAAAAGTTTGAGACTTTTGAATACTATAATGGTGGTTCAGTAAGAATGGGTAATGATACACCTTGTCCAGTTGAAGGTAAAGGAACTATAATGTTGAATAACCTGATAAAATGTGAAAATGCTTATTGGGTGAAAGGATTGAATTATAACCTATTGAGTGTTTCTCAGTTGAATAACTCAGGTCACAGAGTAGCATTTGAAAATAAGAAGGCAAAGATCTTCAATAAATCATGAAGTCTGATTGGTACCGGTGAGCATACAAAAGGTAACTTATTCTATCTGAATGATACTGACACCACTTGTTTAATGGCTAGAAACGAAGACATATGGTTGTGGCACAAAAGATTGTGTCATGTGAACTTTGACAACATGATAAAGATAAGCAAAAAGAGAAATGTAAGAGGCTTACCGACGATGACCAAGCCTGACAATATCATGTGCAAAAATTGTCAAAAGGGTAAGATGACAAAGTCTAGTTTCAAAAGAAAAACCCATACATTTGATGCCATTCTAGAATTAGTCCACACTGATCTATGTGGACCCATGAGGACAAAGAGTTATTATGGTGATAGATATTTTATTCTCTTTGTTGATTATTACTCTAGAATGATGACAGTTATGTTTCTAAAAGATAAATCAGAATCATTTAAGATGTTTAAATGGTACAAAGCAATGGTTGAAAAACAAAGTGGTAAGGAACTGAAATGCTTAAGATCGGATAGAGGAGGGGAATTTATTTCAGAATAATTCACTAACTTTTGTAATGAGCATGAAATCAAAAGACAGGTCTCTGCACCGAGAACACCGCAACAAAATGGAATTGCTGAAAGAAAGAACAGATCCATTGTTGATTGTGCAAGGACACTAATGATAGAAAAAGGAATCACTCAAATCTTCTGGAGGGAAGATGTCAGTACTGCTGTTTACACATTGAACATGGTACAATTGAAGAAAGACACCAAGAAGACACCTTATGAGCTATGGTATGGTTACACACCCAATGTAAGTTACTTCAAAATTTTTGGTAGTCAATGTTATATCTTAAAAGATGATAGAAATGGAAAACTTGACTCCAAGAGTGATGAAGGAATCTTTCTAGGGTATTCCGCCAAGAGCAAGGTTTATAAATGTCTCATTAAAGCCTCTAACAAAATTGTTGAAAGTGCAAATGTAAAGATAGATGAATTTGCAGAGAAAAATGAAAAGGAAAGCACAAAACAACCAGAGGACTACAATAGGTTTGTTTACAATGAAGAACCTAACACTCTACCCGACCAACAATGTAGAGCTCCCGAGCAACAGATCATTGCACCTAAGCATCATGCTGCAAATATCGACAATCAAGATATTGCTCAAAATGATGTACTAAGTGATGGAAAACAAAATGAAGGACAAAATGATGATCAAGATGATAGACAAAGACCTGAACCTGTACTTGCCAGATATGTCAGAAGTAACCATCCACATAACCAGATCATTAGAGACAAGAAGACTGGTATGAGAACCAAAAGTAAGTCTCTAAAAACAAGATGTCTTATTTGTGATTTTGAGCCAAAATATGTCAATGCTGCACTTGATAATGATGAATGGATAAGTGCTATGAATGAAGAGATTAAGCAGATAGAGAAAAAAAAGACATGGACACTTGTACCGAGACTAGATGACAAGAATGTCATCGGTACAAAATGGATATTCAGGAATAAACTGAATGAAAATGGAGAAGTCACCAAAAACAAAGCAAGACTAGTATGCAAGGGGTATACATAAGAAGAAGGAATTGACTATGGAGAGACGTTTGCACCCGTTCCTAGGATAGGAGTGAGAATATTACTTGCTTATGCTGCATTTAAAGGCTTTAAGGTATACCAAATGGATGTCAAGTCTGCATTCCTAAATGGAATACTTGAGGAAGAGGTATACATTGAGCAACCAGAAGGGTTTGTTGATCCAGATAAGAGAAACATGGTATGTAGACTACACAAAGGCTTGTATGGATTAAAATAAGCACCCCGAGCCTGGTATGAACGACTTCATTCCTATCTCATAAGTATTGGATTTGTAAGGACTATTGAAAACATTAATCTTTATTTGAAGGAAGATATTGATGCTAACATTTTGATTGCTGAAATATTTGTTGATGACATCATATTCGGAGGCAATGATATGCTATGCAAATCATTTTCAAATGAAATGAGCAAAGAGTTTGAGATGTCTATGTTTGGAGAGATCAAGTTTTTTCTTGGTCTACAAATCATGCAACAAGATGAAGGTATTTTCATTACACAATCCAAATACATCAAGGAAGTGCTGAAAATACTGAAAATGGAAGATTCCAAACCAGTTGGAACACCAATGGCAACTAGATGTAAGCTGACAAAGGAGGACAAGTCAACAGAGGTAAATCAGACTTTGTACACATCTATGATTGGGAAACTCATGTATGTTGTACATACTAGACCAGATATTGCACATGTAGTAGGAATAGTTGCAAGATTTTCTGCTAATCCCAGGGAATCACATATGACTGTTGTGAAAAGAATCCTAAGATATCTGAAGAATACTGAGGAATATGGCTTATGGTATAGAAGAGAAGGCAAATTTGAACTTAAGGTCTTTACCGACGTTGATTGGGCTGGAAATATTGATGACCGGAAGAGCACAACTGGAGGAGCATTCTTTATGGGTGAGAGACTTGTCACATGGATCAGCAAGAAGCAATGATGCATCTCTCAATCTACTGCAGAAACAAAGTATGTTGTTGCTGCTGCAAACTACTCAAATATTGCATGGATCAAACAATTACTGGAAGGTATGCATATGCAAATTCTTGAACCAGTAATTATCTACTGTGATAATACCAGTGCAATAAACATTTCCAAGAATCCAATCATGCTTGCTAAAACAAAGCATATTGCCATTAAGTATCATTATTTAAGGGAACAAGTTCAAGCAAAGGAGGTGATACTTAAGTATGTGCAATCAAAGGAACAATTAGCCGATATCTTCACCAAGCCATTGCCCAAGGATGCATTTGAGTTCTTGAGAAAGAGACTAGGGGTCATACCCTTATCTACTAGTCAGTAAGATGAATAGGAGGTTGCATCAGCCTAAATATTATCAGAATATCATTCATGTTGATGCAAGCAGAGAAATGGACTTCAAAGATACATCTATACACAACAAGGTATTTATCTACTCCGAGCACCAAAGTTGTTATATTGCTGATGGATTGGGAAATTCAAGGAACATATTATGCATAGAAAGGATCTGTTTGGCATTACTGTAAAAAATATTTGTTTGGCATTGCTGTCAAAGGGAGAGATTACATCCATTATCACACAAGGATAGATTATATCCATGGGAGAGATTACATTAGGGAGAGACTATATCCATCACATTATCCAAAGGGAAAGATGCAACAAGAAAGGGAGAGTACATACAAACGGAGAGAATTGCTGACAAAAGACATCAAAAGAAAAGAGAATAGTCAAAGAGAGAGAGTTTGACACAGGAGAAGAACACACCACTTCAGAGAAAGAAAGATTCTACATCTATCCAGTGAAGGGATTGAAGACAAAAATAGAAAGCTGCAAGAATCAAATCTAAGCTATGAGAAGCTTACCGAGGAGCAGATATTTGTATCAGTTATAGTACATAAGATTGGTAGTTTGATGAACTTCAACTGTTATATTTCATATTGTATTAGTGATAATATAGTATGTTGCCATCAATGCCAAATGGAGAGATTGATGAACTATAACTGATTGAATGTTTGAAGATGTTAAGTTGATGATTATGCAAGGCATTAAATCAGTTAATGTATTATATTGTTATTGATGTCAACTTGATATAATTTGTACGGTCATGGACATACTGCTAAAGACTTCAAAGAGCCGATGAATCAAAGGCTATGCTATCAGTAATGCATAAGAGTCAAGTATTCACAAAGTGATTGTATACACTGATGGAGTGCACACCGACAAAGTGCACACCGACGGTCAGAGTAAAAGAGAAAAGTCATAGTGTTACCTGACGAGCAAATGCACAACATTACCGATGAGCAAAGTCACAATGTTGCCTGACGAGCAAAGCACAATGTAACTCGACGAGCAGAATTACAGTGTTGCCTGATGGAAAAGACAAGGACGAAGATCCCGAAGACAACCGAAGTCACACCGACGAAATAGTTAGTTGTCATCGACGACTAACTGAAGTATTCACTGACAGAACAGAGAGTTCAGAAACGACAAAATGCTTAGCCATCAAGAGCTCAAAATAGACTTAACTAACACTTATCATTGTTTTAATCGACAAGATAAAGCTGGAGATAAGTGAAAGATTTAAAGTTGCTTTGTCCAGTTGGCAAGAAGATCTCTACGAGATAAAACTGGAGTTTTGCTTTAAATCTAATTGGCGAGAATTGTGGATCACGTCAAGATCAAGAAAATCAAAGAACTTAGAAACGATGATATCATGTCTATAAAGAGATAACCTAATTCATTACGAAGGTGGTGAAGGGGAGTGACAAGAGAATAGATGCTGAAGAGATTCTGAAGGAGAAAAAAGTCTTCATTCAGACTTGATCAACAAGCTGAGGAAAGAGCTAGATTCTGTAGACACCGGCGAACAGTGAAACAATATCACAGAGTAGAACAAGTGTGGAGCAAATGTATTGAATTGATTATATTGATCAGAGAGGTAATGCACTTACAATAGATCTGAAAATTTGCTATTCAAGTTGTATGTGTGAGCAGATCACTTTACTGATTCAGTTTAACCATTGAAGCATCAAGTCTCTTAACCGAGTAGGACTTAAAAGTCTTTTACAATTGAGATACATCCCAAGGAGTATCAAAAAGTTTGATCATACAAAGTAGCATTGGATATGCCCGATAGCTATTGACAGGCCAAGTGAGTGTTTGATCAAGGATGGTAGCATTAGATGCCAGATATTAAGTGACAAACTAGTTTTTAAAATCCTCTAACAAGGTCACACCTAACAGTGTGTTTGTAACCTTTAACAGGGTTGGCTCTTAACCGAGCTCACTTCAGAAGAGTAAAAATTTGGGGTACCGGTCCAAGTGGTTTTTCCCTTAACAGGGTTTCCACGTTAAAAATCCATGTGTTATGTGTTTATGTTTCATTACTTTACTGTTTTGCATTTCACATAAGTTATTCTGGATTGATTGGTATACTCTAGTTATTTACTATGTTTCGGTAAATAGAAAGACTGCTTATCGATAAACATACAGAAGAAGGATTTACAAAGCAATCCGACAAGTATTAATTTGATATAAGTATTTCAAGGCATTCATCTTGTAGGACTGAGTATAACTAGAGGCTTAAAAGTGGTAATAAGTTTTAAGGGTTGATTTAAGGATTAATTTTTGAAGCTACTGATTCACCCCCCCCGCTCTCAGTTATTACTAACATCAAAATGTAGAGATGAAAAGTGTCTATTTAAGCACTTATACTCATTTAGCACTTACTTGTATCCCCTTTATTTTAATAAATGCTACAACCCTTTTAAGATTGTTTGGCACTCAAAATATTCTCCACCCATGACTAATTTTGTATTAACCTTTCTAAATATGGATATCCCTATTTTGTTTCAATCTTTGTTGTTCAACCGCCTTGGACACATAACATATACTATAAAAATTTGTTGTTTTCAATTATGATACTTGCTCTTTCCCACCCAATTTCTATCCCTATTCCTTCCACACAAAAAAATATTTATTAAAGAAAATAATTTTGCATAAAAATTAAGTAAAAATAGTAAGAAGATTAAACAAACACAAAAATAATGCTAGCAACATAGAGAGAACCCTCCATGATATAAACTATTACTACACATGTATCTATACCCATGACATAAAACACTACACATTTCCCAAAGTCAATCTCTATCAAATCTTTTAGATCTTAAATGAGGCTTTATTTCAATCAAATAAGTTTTGCTAATCAATTGCCGCACATGAACTCAAATGATGCCCATGACAACCCCAATTTCCCCACATCATATAATTAAGAATTAACAATAGACTTACAAAAGACAAGCTTGAAGTCATACATTACATCATTATAGTTGTACATACTCTATCATAATAGAAAGACTAAAATCATACAACATCACATCCTAAAAACATATAAACCATTGATAATAAAAAAAACACTATAAAATACATCTATATGACATTAATTTCCAATTCAATATTAAAAAAAAAATTGAGATCACTAGACTTCGTTAACCTAATGTTCTTTAATTTGATATTTGAAAGCATATTTTGACGTTTTTTAATGCTTTCTCATATGCTCGAGTCTACATTAAAGAAACCCTAAAGATGGCTAGGGCTTAAAAGTCATATTTTATCTTTACGCCTACATAAACATGTTTATACCTTTTAAATAGTTATGAGTAAAATGTCCCAAGTGTTAAAAAAAAGCATCATAATTAGTGGGTCGAATATTTCTCGTATCTGATATTATCTTGTTAGCTTTTTACTATTTTATAGAAGCAAGTTGTATTTGGTAGGCCACACGTGCACAGCATTAAATTATGTTAAATTTAACTTTTTTCCCGCCCTAAATATAATTATCCTATTTCATAATTTCTTACTCTTAACAAAGATAACAGGCATCATATCCTTTTTCATAATTTCTTACTCTTAACAAAGATAACAGGCATCATTATCCAAAAGTTGTTCATTCTCTAGATTTTATCGATTCCAAATGAGTTTTGCCAAAACCAGAGCATATATTCATAACACAATTCATGAAAAGCCGACCAGATACATTAGGCCAAAACTTTCTTTTATTCTTGCTTCTCCATGAGAGAATATGATAACAATACCCATAACAAACAAACAACAGCAAACCTCCTCATGAATGCTAAAATCTTCAACCCACAAATCAAATCTGTTTCCTAGCAGACTGATATAACCTACATGAAGTTATACATACTCGAAGTTATTTAGGCCTTTTCTGGCCCTTACAAACACATAGCAAAAACACTGATGGCATGGATGTCAACTTAAAAACATCAAATTAACCATTACACTAGTCCAATCATCTCAACTGGACGGAAAAGATACTCAAATCCCAACACTTTAGTCAGGCACTCTTGGAATGTTTGGTAGAGCTGTTCAATGGATTCATAAGAGTTAATCTACCACCGCAGTCTGATTTTATGCCTCAGCCAAAACCCTTAAAACAAAATACTATAGCCAATACTAAATTTAATATGAAGGTTATCACACAGTTGGTCCTTGAAATTGCAAGGCATTGCGAACTCTGGTCAGCTTGTGAAGTTCTCCACCTATGAATTAGGATGACAAGTAGAATTTGTAGTCGTACATACAATTAAATGAATCCAAACTATAACTGCTATCTCAAAGTCATCAGTACTGACCCTGTTGCTCCTAAGCTGCAAAAGATGATACAGAGCCAAGACTTTCTTCTTGACTTGAAAAAACTATGCTGCAACTCCTGCACAATGAATAAAAATGATATAAGTATATGGTAATCTGAAAACCAGTTTATGTCAGCAACATTTAAATAATGGCATGACCTTCATAAACATAAGTTCTATCTCGTAGCACTATTGTGATAAAATAAATCAGGCAGAAAACCCTAATCATTATAATTATACAGGAAATTCATTTTGGTCTACAACATATAAAAAATGGCATGGCATCTTCCATCCCAATAGTTTTTGTATAACAAAGAAAATTGGGCCGAATACCTTAATCATTATAACTCTCGTTAGGTCTGAAATTTTTTTAAAATAAAAAACGCCTTCCACAAGTATTCAAGCTAATCCCAAGGTACATTTTTGTCACAAAGAAATCATACAGTAAACCTTAATTCATGTATGATATACACCTCTTTTAAGTCTGCACAATTTGAATAATAACATGACCTCCACAAGCATATTAGCTAAATCCAGAGCTACAAAGGCTTTACCAATAAACCAGTAAGAAAGCCTTATCAAAATGACTGAAAAAGATCTTTTTAAGTTTGCAACATTTAATAAACGATTCAGCTTCCAGCAATGTACAAACCCAAAGATACATGTTTAACAAATAAATCAGGCACAAAACCTAAATCAGTATGATTATATAGAAGATACTGTTAAGCCCATGACATCTAAAAAATCAAAATGACATGGCCTCAAGGACCGTACAAATTCGATCCCAAGTTACAATTGCCCCACAAGAATATCTGGCAGCAGATTTTAATTAATATGATTTTAATAAAGCAGATCTTGTGAAGTCTGCAAAAATTATAAATGACACGACCCCTAAAGACATGCAAGCTCTATCCCAAGGTACAATTTTCCGCTAAAGATCTCAGGCAGAAAACCTAATGAATACTGAGATTGCTTTTTTGGTTACAAATTTACAATCAATCTAAGCCATTGAATAAAGCAAGAAAGTTGTGTGAATAAACCACTTGATCAAGTTAACTAGTCTGACCTCTATGTGTTTGCCTGCCCGCATCTCCATAACCTCCCACATAACTTGTGGAACCATTTGAAGGACCATCTGTAACATTACTACTGAGTCCATAACCAGCCAAACTGCCTCCTGAGTCATTTGTCCTGGATCCCCAAGTGGTATCCCCATAACCAGAGCTTCCATACATATCAGTATAAGCTCCTCCATATCCCCCTGTTGCTGACCCAAATGACCCATATGTCAAATTCCCAACTCCATAGCCAGTGCTTCGTCCTGCATAGCTTCCTGAACTGAGTGCACTGGGACCATAACCATTTTCAACATTTCCATAACCAAAGCTTCCACTGCCAAGGCTTGAACTGCTGCCAGCCACCTGACCTGAGCCAGAAGTAGAAGAACCCCAAGTTCTTGTCGCACTTGCATAGCCAGTCATATTCCCACTCCCTCCGCCCATGTAACCAGTGGAGCTTGCAGGACTGCTGTAACCCAAACTTCCCTGACTCCACATATTCCTCCCTCCAGATTGTGTGTTGGCGTATGTTCCATTTCCTGCACTGCTTGCACCATAGCCAACAGGACCACCATACCCACTTGAAGTTCCTCCATAGTTGACCCCTGGGCTTGTGCCATAGTTGAAATTGTTACTAAAACCGCCACCATTATATCCCTGATTCATTCCAGGTCCAAATGTTGCACTCATTCCATAGCCAGCAGCTGGAAAGGTAGGATATCCACCTCTACCTCCAGAGTTAGGGCCGTATCTATTGTCCATCCTAACTCCATAGCCAGCTGCAGGACTTGAATTATATGTCTGTCCAACTCCATATCCAATACTAAAATTGCTACCTCGATTTCCACCTAAACCAAATCCACCAATGGGAGTCCGAGCAGGGCTAGGAGAAAGCTCTTTTGGCACTGCCTTCTTAACCTCAACCATTTTTCCATTAAGATCATGGAAATTTTTTTGCAAAACCTTTTCAACTGCATCTTCTGAATCAAAAGTAATGAACCCAAATCCTCTAGGCCTCTGAGTACCATGATCATACATTACAACAACATCTGTAATTGTACCAAATTGCTCAAAATATTTTCTAAAGTCACTCTCTGTGACGGTAGAAGCTAAGCCACCTACAAAAATCTTCTTTGTCCTAGCCTGATTGAGTGATCCATGGCCAATGTTATTGGCCCTATTTATACTCTGTTGATCGTCTCTGGGAACAGCTTTCTTGGCTTCCACCTAATAATGTGTTGAAAAACAAGAAATTGTGCACCAGTCATAACCTAAGAATGCTGCAAATTAAGCATAACTAGACATCACTAACTTATATCCAGCTTAAGAGAGAAGGGAAGGGATCTTCACATCATCTACCAGGATTCTATGTAAGCATAAGAGCTCCTTGAATGATGATAATTAGAAACTTTTCATGTAGTAAATATTATGTTTATGCATTTGGGATTATGTTAAGACTTCAATCTTGTAAGACGGAGCCAGATGAGTTGGTCTACCATCTCAAGTTTTTTTTATTAAGTTAAAACCGTGATATGCTGTGAAATTTAAGAAGTTTTCCAGTGGAATTTTGAATGGGAAATGTTCAAAAATCAACAAGAAGTTGGTATAGTTCCAGTGGAATTTTGAATGGGAAATGTTCAAAAATCAACAAGAAGTTGGTATAGGTAAACTTACCGTTCGACCATCAATAATATGCTTATCCAACACAACCCTGTCAGCAACTGCAGGGTCTGAGAAAACTACAAAACCAAAACCACGCGCTCGCCCAGTAGTCCTATCCTTCATTATCACTGCCTCAACGACCTCTCCAAATGACTTAAAATAGTCCTTGAGCCGATCTTCAGTTGTCTCCCATGAGATCCCACCAATGAATAGCTTCCCTTGGTCTGAATCCATTGCCTGCAATACCCAAATCCAAGTTCAATTACAATGCTAACGATACAGGAATAATCCTTAATCAGATGCTAAATGTTAATACCAGACAACTCAATTGTCAAGACACAAGCTTATCAAACCCCAATCATGACTCAGACGGCATTAAGTCAAATAACAGAACCTAATTTTGTGCCAATTCCAAAGACAGGATAAAACACAACCGTATTGTCATAAATAGATCTAAACAAACCAGATGCTAAATAGTAAGGTTAATCATGGCCCAAAAGCTCACACGTGAGCTAGCATGAACACGAACATTAACAAATTAGCATTACTCACAATTCTCTTGACAGAGCTAAATCCCCTGAAATGCCCTAAAGCAAAGCTAGACACAACTTCAACAGCGATTGTGTCAATTACCACATCCCATATGCTAAATATTTAGATCAATGAGAGCCCAAAAACCAAATATTAAGATGGTCCAAACAGAAGCATGAATTAATTACCATTACTCACATGCCAGAAGCAGATGATCTATGATGCCCTAAAGCGGGGTTGGACACAACCCTAATTCTGATAGGCAAAACTAAACACATCCCCCATGCTAAATATGAAGACCGATTACTGCTCAAATCCAAATCACAAGCTAATCAAGACCCAAACAAGACTGCATTACTTATAACTGGCAAACTATAACTGAAATTCAATTACGTTAAAGCGAAAGAAATAGGCAAAATTGGCATCACAGATACCATAAACCATATGATTCCCCATCCCAGGTATTCAAATCCAAAATTAGCCGCTCCACAAATTCAAAGATCCAAAATTATTTACAACCCACATCTAACATCCCCAAATTCATCTTTGTTAACGGCCAGGAATTGTCTATTGCCCATACACCGGAATATAAGATCACTTGCGATCCATCTTTTTCAAATCCCACACTCCAAACGTAAAACTAGAAGCAAATTGCCTATAAACCACAACACAAAATCACTCACAATCCAATCCTTGGCCCGAGTACTACATTCCAAAAGCAAAACCTCATACAACTCAAAATCCAGAGGCAGGGCACTATAACCAAAAAAGAAAAAGAACAAAATGCAGATATAACAAATCTCACTCGCTGAATCTGAGACACGATGTCATTGCATTTGAATCAATCTCAACAAATTACTAAAACAATCAAACAACATCTGACAAATGAACCGATCTCCTCACCTGACTGGACACCCTCTCCAAATCCAAAATGTCTGAATTTCAAGATCACCAAACACCGTACAGCAAATTCATATCTCAATCCCGATCAAAATACAAATTCTCAAAGCATTCCAATCCCCTTGCCCACATCGGCTCTGTACCAACAAAAACAACAGACCCGATCACTGCTATTACAACGAATTCACTCACACATTCATACCCACAAACCAACTGTAGAAGCATATAAACAAACATAAAAATCAATGAAAAAGTTATCAGATGTTGACTCCAACTTACATGAAAAAAATGTAGATTTGACCAGCTAGGTTGAACCTTTTTGTGGGGATCGGAGGAGGAGGTTGAGGAGGCCAAGGTAAACGGATTGCTTGCCCCTGGACCTCCTGCTCATCATCCCTCAAATCAATATGACCAAATATACCTCATCAAGGACACTGGTAAAATTTCCCACTCTTGTACATGACTCAACGCCCTGGATCACCTCACCTTATGATCCAACGACAATAAGGGAGCAGCTTCCAGCTAGGATTGTTTGACGGTGGAGATCAGATAAACATGTGATCTGATGGTTGTGATCACGTCAACTATTCCCCCAAGTATAAAGTGCTCTCTGTCTGAGCTGTCTGTGATCTAACGGTTGGGAATCATTTGCCTCTTTACTGGCTTTGGTCGGTACTCTACTTAAAATTATACACAAGAGATAAATACAATAGTTTTTGCAATTTTTAATTTCAATTTATGAATTTCAATTGCTTAGTAATTTAATGGTGGGCAAAGTCTTTTCGCCTAAGTTAAGGAAGAGGGTGGGTGAAAGTGGGTATTATAGGTGGTGATAACCTAGGGAAATACCTACAAATTTAAAGGAAAAGAGATTATACTGTTTTGAATACTAACTTTTTTTTGAGTGGAAGAGTACTTTTGTAAGGTTTCTCAAGTTGCTTCTAATGGAGGCATCATTACCTTGGAGTCTAATGGAGAACATATGCTCTCTTTCTTATGTAGTCTAAATGTTTATTCTTTTTTGGGTGCTCTCAATCTTCATTCTCTTCTCTTCTTCTTTTTTTTAACAAAGTGATTGAGTTATAGGTAGTTAAATCTTATAAAGAATTGAGTTTTATGTTTGTTTATATTGAGAAACATATATTATTAATTTTCGTTGAAGGTGGAGATATTTGTGTCTTCATTGTATTTGATTCTTATTATTAGTTTAGTCAATGTAATGTCATTTATCTATTTTCTAAAATGTCATATACCTATTTTAGAGAATTCTAAATATGTAATTTGTCTTACTTTCTGTTGGTTCATATTCAATTAGTGCAAAATTTAAATTATTATTTGTTTTTTTTGCTAATTGTGTACAATGCATTTAATTCTTTACATTAAATTTTAACTCTATTAATAACTTGTCACACGTTAGAAAAAACAACTTTCAAGCAATTGAAACATTCCTTTCCTCGAGCCTGGAACTAAATTTAAACTTGCAACCTTTATTCTAGTTCAAAAGGTTTCATAAATCTTCTCGTCATTTCAAGAATCTAGTGGTTCTAAACCTCCAATGTTTTTAGATCTACTTTTCAATTTTTGTGAATACATTGAAGCAATATTTGTGAGGGTCAATTGGTTTTAGTTCATCGCATTTAAAAAAATAATTACATTGTAGGATTTAGTAATATTTTTTTTTGTAAACTCTACTCATTTTATCATCCTCATCAATGACAACAATACATAGATTGTGTAGAATTTTGAGATGAGCCACTTGTCATGGTTTCAATGAGATTTTCTTCCTAAGAATTCGCAACTAACTCATTTTTTTGTTATTATTATTATTTTTTTTTTCTAAAATTGTGTTGTTATTAGTTAAATGGAGGTGTTGTGATTTTATCTAATGTTATTTTTGTTGGGATAAGGTTTTGTACACCTTGCATAATATTTATTTTATTATTGTGTGTGGTGCACCTAGGGGACCTAGATGGATGTAGAATTTTGAGATGAGCCACTTGCCATGGTTTCAATGAGATTTTCTTCCTAAGAATTCGCAACTGGCTCATTTTTTTGTTGTGTTTTTTTGGTGTGTGTGTGTGTGTGTTTTCTAAATTAGTGTGGTTATTAGTTAAACGAAAGTGTTGCAATTTTATCTAATGTTATTTTTATTGGGATAAGGTGTTGTACACCTTGCATAATATATATTTTATTATTATGTGTGTGGTGCACCTAGGGGGACCTAGATGGATGTGCATCATTAGTAGTTAACATTATTTATACCACTTTATGTGTTGTATATAACATTGGGAAATATATTTATTGTGGGTCTCACATCGGGAAAATATATTTAATTTATGAATACATAAAATTTTCCCCGTTTTGAAAAATTTGAAAAAAATATATTAAAAACTTAGCCTTAACCTAAATCGTATGGTCACACGACCCAACCAGTGTGTTTGCAGACTAAGCATTAAAAAAATAGAATCTCATTGCATTTTAAAAATTCCCTTGCAAAAATAATAGCAATATAATATCATATAAATTTGTTGGTGCCTTTTTGAAAATTTATTGAAAAATAAAATAAATAAGAGCCTCTTGTGGGGGATCTGTAGACCTCCCCACAAGCATGTGTATTACTGCTGACAGTGGTACTTCTGGTACCTATTGTTAATCATATTCGCTAGCGTGGTACCATCAAGTACTATATTTAGCAATCCTGTCAAATATTGTGGTCAGTGTCCCTGTGCCACCTTAACCTCTCTCACCACCCAATAAAAGTAAAAAAATATGTCTTTTATTTATGACAATAAAAAAACACCATTTAATATGGGAACTTCCTTATTAAACATGTCTTTTGAAAATTGAAAAGTTTAAACAAAATTTTATTTGGGGGCAGGTTTCGAGCTGAACACCCCCCTCCCCCAATTTCTTTTTATATAAAATATTAAAAATTAAATCTAATTAGATATTTGATGGAGACCACTAGAGTTTCCCATATAGGCAAATTGGTTATTTTTCTAAGACGAGCATAACTTTTACTTAAATTGTGATATCTTCAACTTCTTGCACTCATTTGAAAGTTGGATATGAGACTACATAATGATATCATTTATGTTCCACAAATTTTCCATTTTGACTAGTTTTGGGGGCCTAAAAGTTAGATGTTCTTATTTTCATGATTTTGGACATAACTTTTACATACATAATCTATTGGCAAGTGATGATTTGGTGTGATATGAGACACTTGAAGGTTGTCATTTATGGCAACACATCTTGTTAAAGTATTGTTCGTTCATGTTTAATAAATGATGAGACAATCATAATATATATA
>MU227483.1:1568675-1583097 GCA_018584345.1 Thuja plicata
TATGCAAATTTGGGTTTTCTGCATTTGAAACTCAGTCAATTAAAGTCAATTAGGAGAAGAATTTGCCTAGTACAATAGGACTTCGAAGATGAGAAAATTGAAGGAATGCACCAAAATTGATTAGGATATTAGGTGCCAATTTTGGGGTGTTACAGTGCCTCGAAGCATACACAATCAATTTCAACCATGAAACAAATTGTATCCTTGTATTTACAACAATTTATTTAGGTATTCTTACTCTTTCCTTCATTTGTCTTTATTGAATTTTGAACATAACAAACAACTCTCCATCTACCCAAGTGCTATTTTGTCCCTTATAACTATTTGTAATCTGAATGCTAGTAGCTTCGCTGTCTTTCCATGCCCTAGGGTGCATTCCAGGAAATTTTTGAACTATATGAATGAGAAATGTATTAACAATGATCCAAACCTGAATTCCTTTAATTTTTCTCACTTAATTTTCTTGACATTCTCCAGGAATTGTTGTTTAAGAACTTCACAAAGATTATACTTAACATTCTCCTTCACCATCTTATAGTCAATCATAATGATTCCTGCAAAAACTAAGTTAGGCCAGCTGTTGTAATGAAGTTTATACCCTAAAATAATAGAAACCAATCTCACATCTTGCTAAAAGTTATCGGTAATGGTCATTGCCCTCTTATCCCATCTAGAGTGTGTTAGGGTTTCCACCTATTTCTTTGTGTTCTTCTTTGCAATAGGGATAAATGTTAGAATAACTGAGAGGGGGGGTGAATCAATTAGAATCAATTATCTCCCAATTATCTTAGAGTCTCAAATTCCGCCAGATGTATATAAAAACAAATGCAAACATATAATTCAACTCGGTGAAATGTATTTTGTGATCTCAAACTTTAGTCAATAGTGTTTACCGAGTATCAATATATTAATACTGTGATTATCGATCTAGGTCAACAAAGTGAGGTGTAAAATAAAATAACAATCCACAACATTCTTGTATATTGACATAGATTTTTAACGTGCAAACCCTGTTAAGGAAAAAACCACCTGGGACCGATAACCCAAAATATTTTCACTCTTTTGAAGTGAGCTCGGTGAAGAGCCAACCTTGTTAAAGGTTACAATGCACACTATTAAATGTGACCTAGTTAGAGGATTTAAAAATAATAGTTCTCTCTTGACCATGCATTCACTATGGGGTCAACAAGAAAACACTCAACATTCATTAGAATTTCATAATGAAGACTTTCACTGTCCTACTTGGTTAAGAGATTTATCTGTAACAATGGTTAAATTGATACATTAATGATTTGATTCATATACAACTCTGTTTTGTAGATTTTTAGATCTATGCTAAGTACATAATACCTCTAATCAATTTGTTCACTTCAGTTCTTCTCATACTTCATACTTGTTCTGCTCGATAATGCTCTTTCCTCTATTTTCTCGATGATGTCTATAGAAAATGCTCAGTTATGTGTTTAACCAGTTTGATCAGTCATGCATAAACTTCACATGTGTGCTTCAACTGTATCATCATCATAATTCAAAATGAATCTCTTGTCTCTTATATATACATCATGTTTCATTTAATTTTTAGCCTTCATATTTTTCTGCTTAATCTCCATCATTGATTTTGCCACTTAAACCTTCCTCGGTAGTTGTATTAAAAACACATTTCATTCTTTGTCATTCGATCTTCAATGAATTTTCATAACCGTTTGATCAAATAACAAACTTTATCTTTTACCTCAAAATCATCAATTTCTAGATTAGCATTCTAGTTGGCCTCGGTTTGATTTAATTTCTTGGTCAATACATTGTTGTGTCGACGATCCCTTTCTTGATTATCACTGTGCTCGGTATACACTGTGTTTTACTCAATGTTCACTGTCTCTCAGTGTATACATTACTCTTCATTTACCAACCACATAAACAGTCTTTGTTTCAGTTCTTCAATTCATAACAAATGTTTTCCACCATAATAATACTCAAAAAAGTTGTCATCAATGACAATACATTAACTAATAATGTTTATCATCACATCTGCAACTCGGTTGAATATCAACAAATGCCTTCAAACATATAATCAGTTGTAGTTCATCAATCTCTCCCTTTGGCATTGATGGCAACAAAATATGAAATATGCAATATAAAAATGCCATACAAAAAATACCAAACTTTTTGTTCTACAACTGCAAAAATTTTGTAGCTCTCCTTAGTTTGAATATATAAACTATTTTAGTAAAAAAAAACTCACCATGTAGACTCTCCCTGTAGTTTTGACTTTTTTGTTCTTGAATCTCCCTATAGATTATTTATGTCTCTCCCTTTCTCTTTTCTCCCTTGGATGGATAGATAGTTCATTGAATCTTTCTCTCTTTTAGATATTTTATGAATCTCTCTCCCTTTGACAACAATGTCAAAAGGAAATATACAGCTCTTTAGTAGCCAAAAAAAATCTATAATGTTTGGTGCAATAGGTACCTTTCAGTGTACTGATATGTCTGTGTCAGTCCACTTCAACTTTGCATCAACATGATTGATATTCTGATTTCATGTAGGTTGATGCAACCTCCTAATCAACTTAGTTACCAATAGACAAGGGACGAACTCCTAGTCTACCTCTCAAGTACTCAAATGTATCCTTCGGTAAGGGTTTGGTGAATATGTCTGCAAGTTTTTCTTTCAATTGTACATATTCCAGTATTACTTGTTTATCTTGTACTTGTTCCCTCAAGTAATGGTATTTTATAGATATGTGCTTTGTCTTTGCATGTATCACAGGATTCTTTGAAATATTATAGCACTTGTATTATCACTGGGTCAATGATCTCTTCATTCATTCCTTTCAAAAAAAATTATCCATACTATGTTCAAATAGTTTGCAGCAACAACAACATACTCCTCTTCTGCAATTGACTGAGATATGCATCCTTGCTTATCCAAGTAACTAATCTGTCTCCAATAAAGAACACTCCACCAATAGTGCTCTTTCTATCATCAATGTTCCTAGCCCAATCAAAATCAGTATAAACTTTCAGTTGGAACTTTCCTTCTCTTTTGTACCAGTCCATAATCCTCAGTATTCTTCAAATATCTAAAAATTCTTTTTACAACAGACATATGTGATTCTCTGGGATTAGCAGAAAATCTTGCAACTATTCCAACTACATGTGCTATGTCAGGTCTTGTGTGTACAACATACATCAATTTACCAATCATAGATATATACAAAGTCTAATTTACCTCATGTGTCTTGTCTTTTTTTGTTAATTTGCATCTTGTCACCATAGGTGTTCTGACTGGTTTTGATTCTTCCATTTTGATTGTCTTTAGTACTTCCTTGATGTATTTTGATTTAGTAATATATACTTGTAGTTTGTTGTAAAATTTGGAATCTAAGAAAAAAATTGATCTCCCCAAACATTGACATTTCAAATTCTTTCCTCATTTCATCAGCAAATAAAGTGCATAGGTTATCATTACCTCCAAATATAATATCATCAAAAAATATTTCAGCAATAAGGGTCTTATCATCATTTCCTCCTTTTAAATACAAATTGTTGTTATCATTTGTTCTAATAAATCCAATACTTATAAGATAAGAATTTAATCTTTCATACCATGTTCTCGGTGCTTGTTTCAATCCATATAAATCTTTGTGTAACTTACATACCATGTTTGTCTAATCAGGATCAAAAAATCCTTCAGATTTTTCAATGTACACCTCTTCTTCCAGTATTCCATTCAAAAATGCACACTTAACATCCATTTGATATACTTTGAATCCTTTATATGCAGCGTATGCAAGTAATATTCTTACTCCTTCAAGTCTAGCAATGGGTGCAAAATTTTCTCCATACTCAATTCCTTCTTCTTGTGCGTAACCTTTGCAAACTAACCTTGCTTTATTTCTGGTTACATTCCCATCCTCATTCAATTTGTTTCTGAATATCCATTTGGTGCCAATGACATTTTTATCACTCGGTCTCAGTACTA
Source organism: Thuja plicata (assembly GCA_018584345.1). Lineage (NCBI taxonomy): Eukaryota > Viridiplantae > Streptophyta > Pinopsida > Cupressales > Cupressaceae > Thuja > Thuja plicata. The sequence goes on from MU227483.1 coordinate 1,572,660, forward strand.
ATGTCCATGTCTTATTTTCTGTATCTACTCAATTTCCTCATTCATACCATTAATCCATTCTTCATTTTCTAATGCATCTCTAACATTATTAGGCTCAAATTCAAAAATTAAATAAGTTTTATCTCTTAACTTACTTCTTGTCATCATGCCTACTCGTTTATCTTCAATAATCTGATTTTGTGGATGATGTCTCCTCACATATTTAGCAAGTTTAGGTTTATTTCTTTCTTCTTCATTGTCTTCTCATGTAGGTTCATTGTGTTCTTGTTCATGATCTTCAGTTTTGGCATTTTCCAGATGCTCAGTTTGTGCTACCTGTTTCCCAGTGACATTACCCTGTTGCATGGTAATGTTAGGCATCTGCATTGGTATAGTATCAGGTTCTTCCATGTAGACAAATCTACTGTAATCTTTCGGCTTTTTCATGTTGTCCTCATCATTTTTCTCAGCAAATTCATCAACTTTTACATTTGCACTTTCAATGATTTTGTTAGATGTCTTGTTCAAACATTTGTAATCTTTACTCTTATTAGAATATCCAAGAAATATTCCTTCATCACTTTTTGAATCAAATTTACCTTTTCGATCATCTTTCAGAATATAACACCAACTACTAAATTTTCTAAAATAGCTCACATTAGGTGTATAACCATACCATAGCTCATAAGGTGTTTTGTTTGAATATTTCTTCAATTGTACTCAGTTCAGTATGTAAATAGTTGTGCTAATTGCTTCTCTCCAGTATGTTTGTGCAACATTCATTTCAATCATAAGTGTTCTAGCACAATCTATAATTGATCTATTTCTTCTTTCGGCAATTCTGTTCTATTCTGGTGTCCTCGGTGTAGAAACCTGTCTTTTGATTCCATACTCATTACAAAAGTTAGTGATCTCATCAAAAATAAATTCACCTCCTCTATCAGATCTCAAGCACTTTAGATCCCTACCAATTTCTTTTTCCACTTTAGCTTTGTACCATTTAAACATCTTAAATGCTTCAAATTTTTCTTTTAGGAACATGACAGTCATCATTCTAGAGTAGTCATCAACAAATAAAATAAATTATTTGTCCCCATAATAGCTCTGTGTTCTCATTGGTCCACATAGGTCTATATGAACTAAATCCAAAATATCATTAGATGAAAAATTCTTGCTCTTGAAACTAGATTTTGACATCTTACCCATTTGACAACTTTTGCACATTACATGGTCTAGTTTATATAAGCTCGGTAAGCCTCTAACTTTTCTTTTCTTACTAATCTTAACCATGTTGTTAAAATTTACATGACAAAGCCTTTTATGCCATAACCATATATATTCAATCTTTTCCAATAAGGAAGTAGTTTCAACAGTGTCAAGGTAGAATAGGTTACCTTTAGATTGTTCACGGGTGTCGATCAACTTTTTAGTTCCATCATAGATTCTAGCTTTTCTGTTTTCAAAATGCAACTCGATGACCCGTGTTATTTCATTTATGAAACACTCAACAAATTTTAATTAATTCCTTTTACCTGTTATACACTAAATTTGCACCGTAGGTCAAGCTATCATAGTCTTGATAATCCAGTATAACATGGGAATCACTTCGAGGTTGTGGGACCTATGATAACTTGAAGTGAAGCCTCTAGATTCTAGGCCGGTTCCTCTTGGATCATCACCTTAATTTTCTCCTTGTGCACGAAAGTAAACTGAAAAGGAAAAGGGATAGAAGGAATGCTTGAAAGGGAAATAACTGAAAGCAAATTATCCTACTAGGTGATGCACCGAAAGCTAACATGAATCACAACACAGCGAGTGAGATCAACATACAAAATTAGATCTAGGAGAACACAACTTCCTGAATAGGTTTGCACAAATATTTCATAGAGAGGTGTGAAAGGAGAAAAAACTATGCAAGGAAAGAAAGAATTTTGCAAGCAACAACCTTCCTACCCAAAGTAGACGCAAGCTACAACCTACAAACAAACATTCACTCCTACAACTAGGCATATGAATGAGACAGAGTGATAAGGGATTGAAGAATATCCACAAACTCATTCAAATCAAATCATTCACAATAATTCAGACAAGAAAGCTTAAGGACAGAAAGAATGTCACAAAAAGCTTTGCAATATCTAAGCATCAATGAAAAGTTACTATTGCTGAAAACCAGAGGGCAAGAGAAAAAGCCTCAGATAATTTTACATCAACTAGAAAATCTAAGCTAAAAATCTTGAAAACTAACTTATATACATGTTCCTCCTAGCACGTAGGCTCAAGGAAACAATCTGATTCTTAGAATTAGGGTTCCAATAGATCTATAATAGAATAATCAGAAACCCTAATACTATCAATTTTTCTCATCAATGCATCATGAAATATATGAAATGATCTGATATAGCTTTAAATATCTTTCCCATTGTCAATAATGCGGCCTAAGAAGTTGGTTCAATCCGTCTCTCTGTCTGTAAATTGAAAAATCATGCCACCGCTATGAGCTTCTGAGATCAGATATTTGAATTTAAACAAGTAACAGTCATAGGTGGCATGGGCATCTGCATCAACGTCTCAGAAAATCCTTGATCTTTTCTTTTAAACACAATCATTGTTCTCTCTCAGATTCTGGTTGTCTTTTGACTTGTCTTTAACCCAAGCTTTAACCCAGGTTACCACTTTCTTTATGTCTTGGAGTCTCTAGAATTTGTCTTTAACCTTGGTTCTTTTCCAAGACTTGGTGACAATGCAGTCACGTAATCTCCTTACCTTCTCATTAACTAGAAAATCATTCAGAGACTTAGCGACCACCACGAGATTGGATCAAGATCAACACTCAGTGCTAAGTCTCATGACATTAAGAGAATATTCATTTTTATTTGGAGACTCAGTGACTGAATATATTTGATCAGGGTCACGTGGCACCCCAGCGCTATGGATCATACATTAAATAGACTGCATATTTTCTTCAAGCCATAATGCCAATCGTTGGATCTTTTCTAAGTTGCACAGAGATTACATTTGTGCTGACATCTGACCTTCACTCAGCTTTGACTCATCTTTAACCATGGTTCTTTCAGAGACCTAGCGACTGAACAGTCTTGTGATCTCCGATCATTTTGTTTAACCTTGATTCCATCATGAGACCTAGTGACAACTGAGAGATCTTAACAAAATCAATGGTTGGTGCGAAGTTGGGAGAAATTTTAACTGGCCCGACCATCTTACGGAGACTAAGCGAAAGAACAGTAGTCTCCAAGTCTCATAATCTTTGCTTATGTCATAATTTATTTTGGAGACTTAGTGACCACCATAGGATTGAGATCTGATTGGACGATAGTCACATGATTTCATAAACCTAAGGGAATATTCCATTTCATATTGAGACTACGCGACTATACATTGATGCCTGGGTCCACCTTTACCACGTGTTGATTTGTCATTCCTTGCGATCACCAAACTATAAGTCTTTGACGCTTTGACCAAACCCACCTTCTAACCATGAATTCATTCAGAGACTTAGCCACTGAGAAGTCTCGTAATCTCTTATCACTTTGTTTGATCATGGTTAGTTCATGAGACTACGCGATTGAAAGGATCTTAACCTGACCCAGCTTGAACTCAGGTTGCATCTAGAGGATTAGAAATACACGGAGTCGCGAGATATCATGATCTTTTGCTAACTTTGAGTCACTTCATGAGATCACGTGACTTCCCTTTGATCAAACATGATCCAACGATCATCACTGAGTCTCTTGATCAAATGAGAATATTCTTTTCTTTATGGAGACTGCGCGACTAAGGCAATCTTGTAATCGCTAGACAAATAAGAATATTCAATTTTCATTATACGACTAGGAGACTAAAGGAAAGGCATAATACGCACATGACTTAAAAGAACTTAAGTCATCTAGAAAAGTAATGAAGAATTAGAACAAGCCTCGGGAAACTAGGGCTTTTACCATGAAATGCTTAGGATTTTCCATACTTAGGTTATTTTGCATGAACCAAGGTAAACCAGGGACCTGAAAAGACATAGAGGACACAGCCAAGACCAGAAAATTTAAATATTTTCATAGGCTAGGATCTACACTTGTGGGAGCCTCATTTAATCCACCTGTAGCCAATTTTACATAACATGGAAAATTTGGGTAACATTACCCAATATGAATTTTCACATTTGATTTGATTGTTCAACATAATAGTACCTTTTCCTTTCACTTGACAAGGTGTATCATTTCCCATTCTTCTGAAGTGAGCTTAGTGAAGAGCCAACCCTATTAAAGGTTACAATGTACACTGTTAAATATGACCTGGTTAGAGGATTTAAAACTAACATTTCTCTCTTGACCATGCATTCACTATGGGGTCAACAAGAAAACACTCAACATTCATTAGAATGTTATAATAAAGACTTTCACTTTCCTACTCGGTTAAGAGATTTATCTGTAACAATGGTTAAATTGATATGGTAATAATTTGATTCATATAATTCATACTTGTTCTTCTTGGTAATGCTCTTTCCTCTATTTTCTCAGTGATGTCTGCAGAAAACGCTTGGTTCTGTCTTTAACCAGTTTGATCAGTCATGCGTAAACTTCGCATGTGCGCTTCAGTTGTATCATCAACATAATTCAAAATGAATCTCTTGTGTCTTATATAGACATCATGTCTCATTTAGTTTTCATCCTTCATATTTTTCCACTTAATCTCCATCATTGATTTTTCCACTTAACCTTCCTCGGCAGTTGTGTTAAAAACACATTTCATTCGTTGTCGTCCGATCTTCATTGAATTTTCATAACCGATTGATCAAATAACAAAATTTATCTTTTACCTTGAAATAATCAATTGTCAGATCATCATTCTAGTTGGCCTCGGTTTGATTTAATTTCTCATTCAATACCTTGTTGTATCAGTGATCCCTTGCTTGGTTATCACTGTGCTCGGTATACACTGTGTTTTACTCGGTGTTCACTGTCTCTCGGTGTACACAAAACTCTTCATTTACCGACCACATAAAAATTGTTTTTTTTAGTTCTTCAATTCATAAAAAATGCTTTCCACCATAATAATACTCAAAAAAGTTGACATCAATGACAATACATTAACTGATAATCTTTATCATCACATCTGCAACTCAGTTGAATATAAATAAATGACTTCAAACATACAATTAGTTGTAGTTCATCAATAATGCCATAATTTTCCAATATTGTTACATCATGAATCAAATCATTGATAATATTAACAAGCTTCTCACCTATCTATAACACCCCAAAAATGGCATCTTGCAACCCTAACCAATTTTTTAGCATTTATCATTCTTCTAAATCATCAAAGTCCTATTGTACTAGGCAATTCTAAGTTTCGGTTGACTCTACTTGAATTAATTGTAAAATGTAGAAAACCCTAAATCTACATTAATCACATATTATATTTGATGTAGAGAGGTAGGTTAGATTGGGTTTATTTCATAAAGAAGTTGTTCTTGGTTTCTTCAATGGTGTTCCTTACCCAAGTGACCCCAAGTGCCAATATGCCACTAACCTATTGCTCTAACTTCTCAAAAATCCCTTACTATTATAGGGATTCAATATGGCTTAAAATATGACTCCAGAAATTTTCAAGTGGTTCTTGAAGTCCTACTCCAAGATCTTACCCTCAATCCATACTCTAGGCTCTCTATCCTTGTAGCCTTAAAAAGTTTTTCCCAAATAAACTTTTGTTTTCCCAAAACACTTCCCAAATAAATTACATATTCAAAAACCCATTATCCTTATACACAAGATATCAAAAGATTTGGTATTGGTAATTTGGACCAACTATCCCAAAAACTACCTGTTCACTGTTTACAAGAGGGCTAATTTGGGTGCATTTACAAAGGAAGTACAATTTCTATCTGCTTCCCTGACATGCCACTTTGCACAAAGTTTAAAAATGGTCTAAAACTAAGGATTATCAAATTGGTTTGGCAATAACACATTTCCCTATGGGGTTTCTAACATACCCTCACCAAATTGCTCCAAAAACTAGGGACTTCTAGTTTTCACCCTTCCACTCACTTCCAAAACCTCTCCTTCAAGATTCACCATGCATTGGACATATAATTTTTCTGCCTCAAACAAAAACATGCCCTCCTTAAGTTAGATCTCTTGCTGCTACACTCTAGCAAGCAATTTCATCAAGTTTTCTTCACTATTCTTGGTGATCACCATATCAAATCAAATCTTCTGCAACATATAATGTTAGTAAAATGTTTTACATGTTAAATATGCATCATTCCATGAGAAACAACAATCACATTCATGGAATGATGCATTCACATTGAAGAATTTATCAAAACTACTAAGAAAAATAGAGATTTAGTGAGGACAGTCAATCCAAATTGATTGAAATGGAAACAATAATACTTCAAAGAATCAAAACATGTCTTATAAAACCCTAATATATTTTCCAAGAATCAAAACAATGAATGTAATGAAATAGAGATCAAAACATGCAAAGGAAAGTTATGAAATTCTGAATTTTATTGCAATTCTGAGTAGAAATCTGTGTATTTCATCTCCTGTTCGTACCATTCTCTCTTCCAAGCATTAAATAAACTTCCTATAAAATTCCTCAACCATTATGGGTTGGTTGGAAGGTTTATTTAAGTCTAAAAAATACTAAAACACCATTTCCCCTCCTAAATGCTCATAACCATTGGAATTCAAATATTTGAATTTCCAACTTACATTTTATTGTTTATTTCTATTGAAAACATGTTAACTTCTATCCCAATAAATTTATTATTTCTTGTAGGACCTAATTGACTCCCCTAAACAACTTTAGATCCCATTTGGCACTATTGGACACCCTTAGATTGTTTTGGTCCTAAGTCCTTTGCCAAGACTTCTAGGACTTATAATATTTAAATTAAATTGTTGATTACATATTGCCATTATTGGCTTCAATATATCCCAATTCATGTTTAGGAATTCTTTAGAGCCACTGCCTCCATTTGGTTCCAAGTTGGTCTTAGGTGTTTGGAGATGTGCTCCTGCACCATACACCTCACCTCCAAAATGATTCTTGTCCCAAGAGTGAAGGAAAGATGTCTTTTTGCCACCCATTCTCCTAGATGGATGTCTGCAACTCTTCATCTGCAACCTAGCACCCTTCATATGAATAGTAATTACATTCAAAGCATTAGAAACAAAAAAAAAATCCTTGTTCTTGTCACCACCCAAGGCAACTTTTTTTATTGTTGATTGAGGACAGCCAACTTGTGACTACACAAACTGCCCCTTCATCTTCATCTTAGGATCAATTAGACCCATGCTATTGTTCTCAATGGTAATGGCACTATCACCATTCATCGGTGATACCATTAGAAACCAAATAGTCCCCACCATAACTCCTTTATTATGCTATGTTTGCGGCTTAACAGTCAATGCATTGTGACTGTCACAAACTTCTGATTTCATGACCAACAAAGTGGTCCTTGTCTTATGATCTGATGCTACAGATCCCTGCACTTCTTTCCTCTGCAAATCCACATAAGTCTTAGAACCAAACACAATTATGTTCCTACTTTCATCAACAACATGGTTGGGTAGGGGTGTGAGGGTATAAGTCTTTCCATCCTTGTGCACAACATAAACATTTTTTAATCCATAATGAATGGTCTGTCTTGAGGCTTGCCATGGTCTTCCCAAAATGACATGACAAAAAGTCATAGGGACAACATAACAAAATACCCTATAATTATACATCCCATAGAGAAATCAACATATGCTTGTTCCTTTATGACAATGTTTTGATCATCACTGACCCATGATGCTCTATATGGTCTATCAATTGGAAGAGTGTGCAAATTTAGTTTAGTCACTTTCTCATAAGACACAAAATTATCAAAAGAACCATAATCAAATATCATCTTGCAAATCTTACCATAACTTTGGCAATTGGTTCTAAAAATTGATGTCTCTGATTTCTTTTGCTGTTGTATGTCTGCTCCTTTTCTCACCATGAGAAAATATCCCTCTATATAAGGTTCTAGAACAACATTTTATTCTTTGTCTTTGGTCTCTTCCTCTTCTTGAGTTAGATTGACTCTCCTTTCATTCTTCCTAGCCTCTCTTTCAAGACATTTGTAGAATGGATGCCCTTCTTCACCACACTTGTAGCACTTCCTAGGAAAATTCTTTCCTCTACCATCCTTTTTTTCTCCTCTCTGATTTGAGACTTTCTCTTTTCCTTTATCATTCTTCCCTTGGCTTGGATTCACTCCCTTTCCCTTACTTGTTTGTCCTCTTGGATTACCTTGCCTCTCTTGCCTTCTCCTAAGCTTATCCTCAACTTTCATAGCCAATTTGAAGCACTCCTCCAAGGTTCTAGGTTTAGCCATGCTCATCTCATCCTGGATATTGTATTTCAATCCTCCAAGATATCTAGTCACCTTCTCTTCCACATCTTCATCATGAGATGCCCTGATGTCAAGCTTGTGGAATTGCTCTGTATACTTTGAGACATCCATGTCCTTTTGTTTCAATCCTTACATCATCTTTTATAACTGGACTTTGTAGTCTTAAGGAAGGAATGTTTCCTTCATCTTCTCCATCATTCTTGGCCATGATGAGATCTTAGACCAACCCTTCTTCATCTTGTCAGCCTGCAAGTTATCCCACCATAATAATGCATGTCCTTTCATTCTAGACTTAGCAATCTTAACTTTCATTCTATCTTCAGCATCATCACAATCAAAGAAATTTTCAAGAGCACTGAACCAATCCAATAAAATTTTATCATCCATCCTTCCATCATACATAGGAAGTTCAACTTTTACCTTTGAGTCTCCAAGTTTTACTGCCTTCAAGATTCTTTCTAATCTTGCATCCTTAGGATCAACAAGTTCCTCTCTTGCTGCTGAAATATTTCCTCATCTTCATGGTCTTCTCCATTTCCTTGTTTGTCCACAAGGTCTGTCAACCTCTTGACTACTACTCTTAACATTCTATTATCTACCATATGCTCTCTTACCAACGTAGCAAGTTTAATGTTAGTGACCCTTTATGGGATCCCCTCTTCTTCTCCCTCTGACATCTCTGGAGCAAAGATCTAAAAAGAAACTCCTCAAATATTCACCTAGGATATTTCTCCTAGGCTATGATACCAATTGATGCAAAGAGGTAGGTTAGATTGGGTTTATTTCATAAAGAAGTTGTTCTTGGTTTCTTCAATGGTGTTCCTTACCCAAGTGACCCCAAGTGCCAATATGCCAGTAACCTATCGCTCTAACTTCTCCCAAATCCCTTACTATTATAGGGATTCAATATGACTTAAAATATGACTCCAAAAATTTTCAAGTGGTTCTTGAAGTCCTAATCCAAGATCTTACCCTCAATCCACACTATAGGCTCTCTATCCTTGTAGCCTTAACCATAGAGTTTTTCCAAAATAAATTTTTGTTTTCCCAAAAAACTTCCTAAATAAATTACATATTAAGACACCCATTATCCTTGTACATAACATATCAAAAGATTTGGTATTTTTACTTTGGACCAACTATCCCAAAAATTGACTGTTCACTGTTTACAAGAGGGCTAATTTGGGTGCATTTACAAATGAAGTACCATTTCTATCTGCTTCCCTGACATTCCCCTTTACACAGAGTCTATAAATGGTCTAAAACTAAGGATTATCAAATTGGTTTGGAAATAACACGTTTCCCTATGGGGTTTCTAACATACCCTCACTAAATTGCTCCAAAAATTAGGGCCTTCTAGTTTTCACCCTTCCACTCACTTCCAGAACCCCTCCTTTAGGATTCACCATGCATTGGACATATACATTTTTTTCCTCAAACAAAAACATGCCCTCCTTAAGTCAGATCTCTTGCTGCTACACTCTATTAAGCAATTTCATCAAGTTTTCTTCATTATTCTTGGTGATCACCATATCAAATCAAATATTATGAAACATATAATGTTAGTACAATGTTGTACATGTTAAATATGCATCATTCCATGAGAAACAACAATCACATTCATGGAATAATGCTTTCACATTGAAGAATTTATCAAAACTACTAAGAAAAATAGAGATTTAGTGAGGACAATCAATCCAAATTGATTGAAATGGAAACAGTAATACTTCAAAGCATCAAAAAATGTCTTATACAACCCTAATATATCTTCCAAGCATCAACAAAATTAATGGAATGAAATAGAGATCAAAACATGCAAAGGAAAGTTATGAAATTATGAATTTTATTGCAATTCTGAGTAGAAATCCGTACATTTTATCTCTTGTTCATACCATTATCTCTTCCAAGTATTAAATAAACTTCCTATAAACTTCCTCAACCAATCTGGGTCAGTTGGAAGGCTTAGTTAAGTCTAAAAACACTAAAACACCATTTTCCCTCCTAAATGCTCATAACCGTTGGAATTCAAATATTTGAATTTCCAACTTACATTTT